>BGZK01001016.1:0-227119 GCA_005406025.1 Eumeta japonica
TATAAAAGTACTTTATGCAAAAAATTTGAAAGTCTGATTAAAGCTATATAGATATTTGTTTTTTATGTTTCTAATATTTATATTGAGAATTGACTGAACACATATTGCACTTTTTTTCGTTTTTTTGAAAATAATGGAATTTTTTGTAATCACATTTTTTTTTAAATTAACGCTTTCACAACTTACGATACACTTATGTAAACGGAAATAATAATATTGGCTTATATGGATCAAAAATAAAAATTTTTAACACGCTTTTATTCAATTCACTTTAATTTAATTTCCTTCCACTCACTTTTAATTGTTGGATGCTCATGAAGCTTGGCACTTGTGTATGTGCCAAATGTTACGTGTTCTGATGGCAATACAATAATATGGTATTATTGGACTGATCTGATAATAGCGCTCGAAGGTAAGCAAAAAAACTCCATAACGGAATAACATATCCTAATCTTGTCCATGGTTGTTGGAATCATTTTGATATGTGCTCGAACTGTGAGCGTATTACAGGGTCTGATGATGGAGCTCGAAATTAGATATTAAAACTCAATAATAATAAAAAATAATCCTGGCCATGGAACTGTTTTGAAGTGCAATTCGGCCATGATAGACTCTCAACATCTGATAACTAGAGGACCTATCGTAGTTTTGTCTGGGCTGCGCGAATTTCACGCTTTTCTGAATAGGTAATTAGTGTACTAAAAAGCAGAAAATAATTATTGATCCTGTTCTTTCTATTAATCCGATAGCGACTGTTTTTTATTTGGTTTGTTAAAGTGCTTTTTTAAACTTTTTAGTGATTTAAAAAAAAATGTCCTTCTTCCAATTTTTTGTTTTGATAGTAGAGCAAACATCTCCACAGTAGATAGACAAAACTATTTACTATAGTATTATAGCCGGTGACTTGAGACGAAAACTGCATGACATTTTAACGACCCTCATACCATTCAGGCCTCAGATATTTCTCACCTTGCCTTGGGTGGCAACATGAAATTCTAATTTTCAGGTTGACTCCAAACCACCCCCTAAATAACCGTATTTAAAACAGGATCAGTAAGCTCTTTTATTATGCGCCCCTTTCTGCACCTCCCTACTTATAAAAGCGTGATTTGTTTTAGTTCTATTTATTAACTATTAATTTTACATACCAACTTATTTATTTCTGTATTATTGAAAAAAAAAAAATTTTAAAGTTACGCACAATTTATACATACCTAATTAATAATTTTGGTGCCGATTTTTGCTTTTATTGTTTTTATTTTATTTCCTTTTGCTATTAAGTTCATTTTCAAAAGCGTCCTAAGGTCGTGTAGAGCACGAGAACGGTGACTTTCTTATCTCGTTATGCAGACACAGAAGAATTGCTCTCTTAGAATAATAAGATGGCGTGTAATTTTTGTAATAACTTTATATTTTTGTCCTGCTTAATATGTAACACAATAATATCTCACTAGCGTGCAGATATTATACATACATACATATACAGATAGCGTACCTTCTCGTTTGTACGTGTAATGTAAATGTGGAAAACGCTCTAAAAGTCGTCTTTTAAAAGATGGCGTCAATAGCCCTTAAACTTTAAGGGCTTCGTCGAACACGGCCGGTATGGAGACGCCGTAGCCTAGTGACTGTCCTGTAGGTGATCTTCAATGGATCATCTTGGCATAAGAGGTCATAAGAGGTCATCGACAAGGATCAGGAATTAAGGAGCGTCACCAGTGGTACAGGAAATGCTGTTTAACCCATGACCTGATGGACTTGTTAATTCGTAAGCATTGTAGTCCGTTAATTACATCTTCAATAGTGGCTATTAAAGATTTGACTATTCTTCAATATTTTTTGTTATTCATATCTGTCATCGAAATCTCTAGAAGTTCCCTAACAGTGGCCACCACTTAAGATACTCATTTTTAGATAGAATTTTCTATACTGCACTTTCTAGCCTGTGTTTGCTGTTAGATCTTGCAATTAGAATATTCTTCTATTTATTTAACTCACATTTTTTTTCAGCATAACCGTAAGCGGAAACTGTGGAATCCCCTTTGAAAGCTACAGAATGAAAGATAACGAAGCCTTTCCTCACTTCTGAATCGTAATGGGTAAATGTACACTTTAAGAATTCGCCAAGCTCTAATAACCATTTGCATATTGTAATACCCTCCGAAGCTTTTCCCTTATCGGCTTTGAGCAGCGCTTTGTTCTTAAGAATCGCGAGATGCTCCCGAATTTAAGGAGTTTGTCGTCGGAAATGTTATTTTTAAGTTATCATGAAAAGTGTGCAAACCCCGACACCGCACGTGTCCAAAATGCTAGAATAAGTTCTGACCAGATTCTTTGGAGCTGAAATTCAGAACGCCATTTTAGTATAGAATTGATTTTGAAATCATAATATTTTTGGAACTTCAATATTTTAATATATACATATAAGATAGAACAATTCTCTCAAACAACAACAGAAGAATTATTTAAAACGATAACATTCAAGTAATTTAGTACTTTAGTAATACTTTATGAAGGTATTCTTAATAAAAAATTTGAAAGTAAAATTGAACCTATACGAATATTTCTTTTTTAGATCTGTAATTTTAATATTTCCAGATTCATTAAACATCTGGAGATCCCTTTTTTTTTATTTTTGAAAGTAATAAAAAAAAATTGAATTATGAATTTCTTTAAATCAGCCGTTTCCTGACTTACGACATGCATAAGTGAACGGAAGTTGTAATTTTTAACAGGCTTTTATTAACTTTCTTGGAATAACGTTGTTCGAGCTTGTTAGAATTATTTTGGTATGTACTCCGGCCATCAGCGATTTTCAGCGTCTGATGATGAATTTGAAAAGAAGACATAAGCACTCCATAATAATACAACGTATCCCACCCTGTTTGGACTTGTTGGAATTATCTTAAAATAAACTTTGCCCATTACAGGCTTTTAGGCTTCGATGATGGAATCGAAACGTTGACACTAAAACTCCTTAACGAAACTACATATTCTAACCGTGTTTGAGCTTCTTGGAATTGTTTTGAGATGGATTCTTACCATGATTTGTTTTCAAGGACTCACTGTGGAGCTGGAAGTTTGGCATTTGCACTCCATAATAAGACAACGTATCCTAGTCATATTTGGGCTTATTGGAATTGTTGTGGGATGAACTTTGGCCATAATTAGTTTTCAGGGTCTGATGTTGGACTTGCAAGTCTGACATTGGAACTCCATAAGGAAATGACATATCTTAGTCATGTTTGGGCTTGTTGGAATTGAAAAATATTCTTCAGACTTTGATGACAGACTTTGAAACTTGCCATTGGAACTCCTCGACGGGAGAACGAATTGTAGCCGCGTTTGGACTTGATTTAATTGTCTTGAAATTTACTCCACTAATTAATATGTGTTTTAAGAATTTTATAATGAATACAGAAGGTATGAATGCAAGAATTATGTACCAGACGAAATCTAACCGTGTTTAGACTTTCTGCAATTTGGTTTGGAGTAAAGCTGAAAATTAAAATCCTATATTTCTATCCAACTCAAGATCAGAAACATGTTAATGGTGGAATGGTACGAGGATAATTAGAAACACCATATAATTTTCGGCCTAAACAAACTTGCTCCCCTACGAACTGCTGTAGAGGCGTTGTTCAACCATCAAAATTACAAAAAAAATTAGATGTTGTTCATTTTTTTCAATATTTCTCTAGAAAGTGAAAAAAATAGTAGTTCAATAGAACTGAAAAAAAAACAGGCTCTCACAAATGGCTTAATAACTATTAGTATTATAAGTATTAATAGCCACTAGCTACTAAGGTAGTTAAGAAGCAGAAAATAATTATTGAACCTGTTCTCTCTGTAAGTCCCGAATGAGCCTAAGGTATACCTTGTTTGTAGAAAACTAAAATATTTGACAGTGAAAGCGTGGGACACTTTTCTCAAAAATACATAATTGAAAAATTTTTTTCTTAAGCACCCAGCGCTTTTACATTCAAGTATTATTTTTTACTACAAACATGGTTTATCCTCAGGCTCTTTCGGGGTAGACAGAGAAAACATGATCAATAATTTTGTTCTGCTTTTTAGTGCAGTACCTACCTTTTTATAAAAACACGATTTTTTAAGTTTTTTTTTTCCTGATTATAAATTTTTTCATGTCAATTGATTTATTTAGGAATCATTTTAAAATGTTTTTTTTTAATATGGGAATAATTTATGTACACTTAGACAATAAATATTGTTTTTGTGCTAATTTTTTTTATTCTATTTATTATATTCTTTTTATTATTAACTTCATTTTCAATGCATCCTAAGGTTGTATAGAGCACAAAAACTGTAAATGTTTTTAGCACTTGATTATTGCTGAAAAACTTATCAAGAGTCAAAAAAAGAATTATTGAAAGCAATAATATTTAAATAATTTTCTTTACCCCAATTATTACTTAATAAGTGTGAAAATCGGAATTTTCACCGGATTTTTTTCATAAATGAAGGAAAAGCATTTATTTTTTTATTCTTTAAAATCACGACATCGTTTTTGTGTCATTATTACTCAAATTCTATTTAGATTATCTGTGCTGTAGTTACGCTGTAAAAAACAATATTTTTTGAATTTTACTGTTATTATACACTATATCCCTTAATACTTCAAACTGTCAATTGTACATAATTTAAAATTAGGAAAATAATGAACCAGTATCTGATAATTTCACTTTTTATGGTTCCGAGTCAAATGACAAAAACGGAACTCTTATAAACTCTGAAATGGAATTCGATATCAAAACGTAAATCAAATCAATTCAATCAAATCAAAAATAGCTTCATTTCATAGGTAATAGAAATTACACTTGAAATGCGTAATAAACGACTGTTTTCGACATTAACACATTACCACCCATTACAAGTGCTGATTCACCTCGAGAAGAATGGACAAGAAACTCACGATTCACTCTTTTTTACTCATCGATACAAATATTAAGTAATTAATAATTTAGTATAACACTTAGTAATGACGTGAAGCAACCTGATAGCCTAGCGGTTCAATCCCATGGGTTTTTTTTCATTAAAATATTCAGACACGGTGTAATAACTCTTGCCATATAACTTTCTTTTAACGAAACGTTTAAATTCATAAAATGGCTAATTTTGAATTTCAGCTGGGATCTTATTATAAAAGCGCACACATTGCTCCATAAATATTTTGTTAACTTTGCTTAGACGCGTTCTATGAGCAGCAAGATCGTTCTTATATCTTAATGTTATGGATGTCGCTCGTTTAACATCTATTATGTATTTCTCTTGACATATACAGGTTTTCGTATATGTATTGTGATGCCAAAGTTAAAATATAACACTTCAAGGTTTTTAAGCAATGTTTTTGATTATGTGAACAGTTTCTGCAATAATCGCAAAGTAACAAAAATTGTGTCCCCCCCTTTTTATTTTCTAAACCATATGTTCAAAAAAAATGAAAAAAATAACGCTTGATAAATACTTTCAACACAAATTATTTTGCATATGATCAGATATACTGTTTTTGAGTTATTGCAGAAAAACTGCGATCCTCAACAAAAGAACGTAAGTGCCATGAAGATATGCCCTTTTGCTGATGCACTTTAATTTACACTAGTTTAACAGTAATAGTCGACATACCTACTTGTTTCTCTAGTTGTAGGCGACCAAAGTGCTTATAACTATTCTGTGCGGGAAACATGGAAAAAGTGTAACAATGTACTTTTTTCATCTGTAGTACATTTCTTTGTAATAATGAGTTCGGAACCCTATAATGAGCATGGTCCGACACGCTCTTGGCCAGTTTTTTCAATATCCCATAACGGTTCAATAAGCAAACCGTTAATGAGTACAAACTAAATCTTACAATCTCATGTTTCCATAGCCAAATTCCTTTTCACACTTTAGTTTTCTGCTTTAAACGCCACCTTTTTGTACAAAAAAAAAAACTCATTTTTTAAGACGGTGTAAACTTGCATTTTCACCTTTACAAATCCCCGCGCGATTTTTCACGTAGCCGGATAGATGTTATTTTCAGTGCTTTTTTTTTTTATTCCACCGGCAAAGAGCATCCTTTTTATTTGTGTAATGGTCCGCCGCTTTGATAAGCTGCAAAATGTTTTGAAATACGGAACGCGTCGGCGACGAGTCAAATATGCTCAAAGGTATGCTTTTGTGGGTGATACGCGCGTATACGTGAGCACCGCGCGGTCGGGTCCGCGCGTATTATTAAATAAATATTTACTTGTTTTCGCCGATAACGTGAAATAAATGCGAGAAATACAGGTACGAGGGAAATGAAAGAAAACGCTAAAAGAATTGAATCGCTTCGATGAAATCGTGGACCATTGAAGATAGTCCACGTCTGGAATATTTTTAGCTGAAACCGATTAGGTTTAATTATTATTAGTATTCTAATAAAACGACTGCTATATATTTGCAAAAATTCGTAAATATATTTTTTTGATTGTCTTTAATACAATATTATTTGGAACTCGCAACTAAATTAAAACCTATAGGGTACTTCCCATTTAACTGGAATCTTGAAATTAGGCAAGAAGAAAAGTCTCACAGTACAAATATATCGGAAAAAATCTAAAAATCCCTAATTTGTAATTATGTCATATGAGTTTTTTTTTTGTGATTATAAACTTATACTTGCAATTGGAGTATGCACGGTGACGTAGATCAATATGTGGGAGGACAATTTTTTAATTTCCTTCTATGGACGCATAAAATTTTCAAAAATTCGTATATATAAAAAAAAAAAACCTATTTTTTTATAGTAAAAGTTATGGAATTCCTAGGGTCCATATCTCATCAGTATCAGTAGCTTTATAGACGAAATATGTATAATACATACATAATTAAATTTGTACCGAACCCTCAAGATGTGAGTTCTATTAACACTTGTCCGGTTTTTTCTCCTATCTGCTGTTTCAATAACATAATCCACTTAGTCCCACAGTCTTTTTTTTTGACTAATATATTCTGCTATGTAATAATTTCAGCGAAAAAGAAATAAATTTTATTAATACACCTTTATATGGCAAAATAATAATTTCTATTTACGCCATAATCAATTAATTTTTTATTATATACCTCAATACCTAAGTTGGCTATAGCGGTTTGAAGTCTTTTTCTTATAATAATGCCACAAAATAATAATCAAAAACCCGCCTAATATCAGGCATTCGCTTCGTTCACTATGACCGGTATGAAAACAATTAGTCGTACTTTATATAGATCTAAGGAAAAATTATGTTTTCAATGTATGCAAGTGTATACTTGATCAAAAAGGAAAATGAAAAACAAAAGGAAGAACAGCTCGTGAGGGATTTGAACCCCCGTCCTCCGCTATTATAGTCATAAACGGGCGCTCTCACCGCTGAGCTAACGAGCCTCGGCCACAGGGCGCGAAATAATCGAATAGGTCTATACTGCGACGTGACGTCAACTAACGTCTTCGCTCTGTATACAAATTATACACCGTAAGAGTCCATAGATATTAAACATTTTGTATAAATATCTATGCATTTTGTTTTACAATCGATTTCATGTTGGTCCTTCTTAATATCTATGATGTCCGCTTTTTCGTCGTTACTTTAGAAGCATTTTTGTAATACATATTTATAATAAAATATCATTTTTTATATATCAGAGTAAAGATAATTTGAGCTTATGACAGTTTGGTGAATTTATGTTATTTGTGTTGATTTATTTCAAAAATTGTTAAACCAAACTTGTTTTGGCTTAACAACTTATAAAATGCATGTTCTGCCAATTTTTTATTACAAAACCGTGAGCTTCGTGACACTGAGCGAGAGACTTAATTGGGCTTAATTATATTTCAAAATTATTGAAACAAAAACAATTATTGTCAAAAGCGTTTTAAAACACGGCTGTATCTGTAACACACCAAGGAGTACTACAATATAAATTAATTTAATTATTAAAATATTTTTTTATGATAACGTATGTATTTTACCCTAGACTATATATTATTATCATTGCATATAAATATAAAAAATATACTTTTTTTTGTACAATACATTAGGTGCTACTTATCGCTTCCTTAGATTAATTACGTTTTTTCGAGAAGAATATTTTTTCTATACACTATCGACAAAACGCAGCATCCTGTTTGGCATCTTCATTGAAAATTTAGAAGTATAATCGAGGTACAATGAGGTACAAAAAAAACATTATTAATTACTTAAAAAAACAAAAACAAAAGCAAACATCATACCTAAACATAATAGTTGCCTGCTATTGGAATCAATACCAGCTAAAGACATGCCAGACCCATGAAGTCGTGTTTCTTGTTTAATCACCTTTCACCATGCTCATGCCTCATATCATATCACCTCTTATGCTTATAGAATTAGTTGTTGGCTTTGGTACATCTTCTAAGTTTTAATATTAGTGGGTTTCATAGCGATAATTTATTTATTTACTTGGCTTTAGCGGATACTAATGAACAAAAAAAAAAAAACAATTAATTATTGCAAATACTTAAATAATAGAAAATTCTAATACTCGCATAATTTTATACTTCTTTTTCTGTATTTAATTCACAATATTATTTAGAGGTTTTTAGTATTTAGTTTTTATATAATCTAGTAAAAATATGTATAAATAATTGTATCTCATAAATTAGTGTTTAGCTAATCTAGGCTTTAGATGTTCTTGCAAAAATTACTGTCACATAAATCGTAATAATTACTTCACTTTTCTTGCTCGTAAGAAAATTTCGTATTCACTTTATATCAGTCGTTTTTCATACACTTTTTTGAGCGTAATTTAACATTCGCTAATAATTTTATCCGACTACAGAGGTTTATGACTTTATTATGCATGTGCGCACATTCATCTGTTACCATGCAGCAATGAGGTGTCGTTAGATACGTCTTCGAGCTACGCGTACCATGGCCTTTGTGACGTCATATCATATGACGTCACAAAGCCCATATCAGACGAACTTATCACAGAATCTGGGCTACTGAAAATGAGACAGTCTCTGGAAACTTATTTAAGGAAAAAAAAAAGTATTTAGTCCACCATGGCAGATGTGATTTGCATAACAACAAAAAAAAATATTTCATAGTCATGCCAAGTTTGGCATCTAATGAAAGGTTTTTATTCTTCAATCTATGTATATAAACTTATCATTACTCTGTAAGGAATAAATATATGTGTATAAGTATTATATTACATAATTTAATTTGGTTCCACGTACCCAGAATGGCTTTATACAGATCAGCAAAATTTGCGAACAAAAACGAACATTAAACAACTCTCGAATTGAACTATAAATCCATTGGTGGTATTCAGTTTTGGTACGTAAATTAATTAACAATATTAACGGTTCATTTACGATACCCCACAAATCAATACCACGTACACGAATGTATAGTTTGGTAACCATTATAACTCAAAGAAACCCCTATTTCATTTATAATTTTTCAGTTGTTTGTTTTGTAGTCTGTATTAAGTTTTTTTTTTTAATTTTGTTCGAATATAATTTATATATAATATAATTTAATATATAATATAATTCGCTGATCGCAAATTTAGCTATTTTTGTGTCACACTATGCATTTTATGTGACTGCCGAATAGGTGCAGTAGGCAGTGACCCACCCGCTGCATTGCCGTCGTGGGTTCGTTTCCCATACAAAATCAATATTTAATCGTTTAAAGAATAATGTTTGTCTTGAATCTAGGTATTTCTAAGTATTATATGCATATATTTACAAAAAAATGTATTTATGTATTATATCAAAAACCTATAATACAAAGTCTCGATACTTAGTTTGGGATCAAACGATATGTATTCGTGTGTGTGTGTGTGTGTGTGTCCGGAGATATTATTATCATTTATTCGATACCATAGTCCGGTATCTTTATACCCTAATATTTTTATCTCTGGTATCTTAAGCTACACATTTCTTCAATATCCAACATCACTTTAAGCTCCGGAACATAGTGTTAACTAATGCAATGTGACGTCACAGTGGACCCTTTTTGCTACGTCTTCATAATGGGCGTACACCGAAGTAGGAGAAATGGGGGGGCGCGTCTTATTGTACCGTCGTTTGTCAACTACCCCCCGATATAGTAAGATAACTTTATATGGAAGGAAGCTTCCTAAAGTAATGAATGTCTCACGTTTTTCATCCTCGGCATTACATGTACTACAGAAATAATAGTTTTTTTTTTATTATTTAGACGTCAGAGAACACTCAAGACGTTCGAGAACTTAGAAAAACAGTAAGAGAATTTGCGTGCGGGCACGACCCCGCAAGTAATCTAGAAAAACAACGAATTAGCTCAATAAGAAGTGAATGAAGCTAAGTTAATAAGTGTAAAAAATAAAGAGCAATTAAGAAAATTCTCATCGTTGTTATTAATTAAAGAAACCATCCCAAAAGCTCTGAGAGCTTTGCCTTCGGGCATGACAATATATGTACAGGATGGTTTTATCATGCATCATGTTATTCGTATATGTAATTTTGAGCGACTTTAAAGCATTCCAAATTAAAACTTTGTACACTTATCCAGGACCGATGACTATACAATAATATGGTATAATTGGACTGATGTGATGATGGAGCCAGAAACTAGGCACAGGAACTCTATAACGATATTCCGTTATAACAATAACATATCGTGCTTGAGCTTGTTAGAGTTGGCTTGAGATAGACTCTTACCATAAGTGATTTTCAGGGTCTGATGATGGAGCTGGAAGGTTAGCACCATCACTCCACAATAAAATGATGTAGCCTAGTCGTATCTGGGTGTAATAGAATTTTCTAAAAGTGCACTTTGGCCGTAATTGGATTTCAGAGTCTGAAGATGGAGCCCGACGGTGTCCACCAGAACTACATGACACAATACACCGGACCAACATATCTTAACCGTGTTTGGGCTTGTTGGAATTGCCCTGAAATTTATTTTGGCCATGATTGACGTTCAGGGTCTTATGATGGAGCTTTCAAACTTCCAGACCCTGGAAGCCAATTACGGCCAAAGTGCATTTAAAGAAAATTCCATCAAGTCCAAATAGAGCTAGACTACGTCGTCCTATTATGTCCCAATGCTTATCTTCCGGCTACATCATCAGATCAGTCCAATTATACCATATCATTGTAATGTCATCAGTTCTCGATAAATGTGGAAATGTTTCATTTAATCTAACGATTTACATAAAAAATAATTCGTCACCTTATACGAAATACGTACGACGGAAAATCGATCGCAAATCGTTTGAGAATCGCTAAAGTTCGGTATTAGCTTTGAGAGCGTGATTTTAAAATAGTTGCAAAATAGCGATCCTTAACGGTTTTTGAATTCAATATGAGATTAAATTTCATTTTTATAATTAAGTTATTTCATTGTAGAGGCGTCACTGTTCACAAAAAGACAATTAGCATTTCCGGAATATCAAGGTGGGAATGACTAAAATAATTTTAAAATCATGCAAAATCAGAAATTGATTTCTTTAAATAATAAGGCCGCGGGTCTCCAGCCGCGCGGTGCGCAGCGGCACAGTATACGTGTCAGCTATTCTAAGGCTGTCAGTATGACATTTTTCCGTAGATGTTCTAGGTTATTTTTCTCAGAAATGGCTACTTCAATGACTATGGTTTCTTTGGCAAAATTGTTTTATAAAGAGAGAGGAGATTATGAATATTTATGAAAAGATGCAATATATATATACATAATTTACTCATTATGAAGTAGTATTATAACAAAATTATCATTGGATATTTCTTATTAAAAACGTGATGCTAATATTATTAAGCAACAACTTAATAAGTATATTTGCTCCAGTTCGGACTGACTATTTGTAAACATCGCATATGTTTAATTGCTGTGATTAATTTAACTGTATCGAGTCAGGATAACTAGCGCTTATTTAAATTTGCCATATCGATGGTACATAGATAGTTATAGCTACGCAAAGGCGTGACATTATGGACTACATGCGAGATAACATGCTTTTCGGTACTCACAGAAGAGAATGAGTGCTCTCTGTTGGGTCACTCTACGTCACCTAACTACGTATTCTTCGTTGTGCTCTATGGTCTTAAATATTTATTTCACAATTTTATTACGAGCCACCAACAACTGCCCTCAGGCTCCGTTAGGGTCCTTGTTACGCATCTTTTGCGAGCAATCTATAAAACACGTAGAAAAGTTGCTCAGGAAACAATTTAAGTTTATGGTACGGAGGGGACCTAAATTCAAAGAAAAACTTACAAATTACTTTATCTTTACTAATATACAAATCTGTAGGCTCCGTCTGCACATACAATGCTTTTACAGAATTTCGTGATAAATACCCGTTACGCTTTTGTCTATATTTACCATTTTCAAATTGTTTGTCTGTTTGTTTTGTCGGTATCTGTTTTTGTAACTGAACAACGGCTTAATTAAACTTGATGAATTTGACGTGCAGTAAGAATATCCATTCGCGCAAATGATAGGCTTTATATATCATATGATAAAGTGTGTGTTTGTTTGTACGGGTACCTTCCGAAGCAACTGAAGAGATTCAATAAAATTTTATAAGGAGTTAGGTTATCAATACAATTACGTATAGACGTACAATTTCATACTATCCCTTTCGTTGTAGTTGAAGTTAGCAGACAAAACTAAAAAGGAGATACGTTAAAAACGCAAATTGTTCGGCGGCGAAACCAATTTTCTACGCAATGCCTACGGTTAAGCCATTATTGGTTAGTCACTTTGTCCATGTAGTTATATTTGTGTGGTTTCTTACTTCTATGCTATATATTGCATTTATCTATTGGTACTACTTAGCAGTATACATTTGATACACATCAATACTATACATTTCGTATTCATACGATAGAGATACATAAAATTCATAGAATATTATCCGTACAATTTAAAAGCGACAATGATATGCTCAATATTTTTTTCATTAACTACAAATACGGGAACAAGCGTGAGTTTATAATAATAATAATAATTATGTCACAGACAGCAGCGCCTTTCGACGATAACTAGATATTATATATAGATTAAATGATATTAAACAATTATACATATATACGTTAATCGTTTAATAGACCTACCGTAGAGAAAAATGGTACATCTATCAAAACCAAATGGTACCTGGTTCGATTCGATCCTAACCATGCATCGAACCCGGACTACGAAATTTTTAACTTAAGTCAAATTACACCACTCGCTCTCTGCCTCGAAGAGCACGTTAAGCACGGTCCTAGATGAACCCATCACGTCGATGATGAAGGTCATCAACAACCTACACCACGATCTAAAGTAAAGATATAGTGGAAGGATCCGCTTCAGCGGTAAGGTGAATAAGTTGTTTTTGAACTTCATATTCATCACAATTTGGCACGAGCACAAGCTTGTGACCAGTGACTTCCAATAGTACAAGTGGTCTTCGATTTCCAAAAAGGATTAAGTATCATCAACCACATTCATAGCTTGAAAATATTCAGCAGTTATATTGTATGTGGTCGTTCACACGATAAATTTCACAAATAAATTTACACAAGTAAATGAATAATTTTGGTGCGGCGAGTTACGCTGGTGTTGGAAAAAAAAATCATATTACAATAATAATCACACTCAAAAAGGATGGAAGATAAAAGGGACTCACCTGTAGTACTTCGATATCCTTCGAATGGTCCATTTTCCTCTTACTCGTTTTAATTATTGCTTAGCGGCGCAGGCGCAGAGTTCGCTAAAATCCGTTGTCAATTGTAGTTACATTCATAGTATTTTAGGAATACAATATGGAAACGATATAGTCAAATGACAATACGAATGTAATGCTTGTCATCAGTGAAATACAAAAATACCAGCCAAAAATACGACGCAACCGAATTTATTAAAATGAGATTGATTGGACTATTTTGATTCATTTGCTTATTTGTAATTATGTTGTTTATTTACAATTACAAATATTTATGTTTCGGCTGTTCAATATTAGCCATATTTATTATTATTTTCTATATATTTTGGGACACATTCTTTCATATACCTCCACGTATGTCGCAAACATTGCTGTATCGTGTAGAAGTTTGGATTTATGACACTAATAGAGTTAAACATATTATCATATAAAATGACTGGGACATGATTCTATAGAGGATGTTACAATCATATTGTGCAAAAATTTAAGACGTTTTTTTTCAAAATGATTATACGTTCGTCAAGTCTATGTAAAAGATTTTCATTTTGACGTGATAACGTCTTATAAATCGATGAACGCCGGCTGCACGCCCGAAAATGCATGATTCATTGTCGCGTTCCGCCTGAGCCGAGCGTGCGAGAGAGAGCGCGGAACAATAGAGAGGCACGATCGGCCTAAGCGTTGGGCTTGTGACGCATCTATCTCTTTAGTGTATAATTTAAGTAGAAAAATATTTGAATTAACGAGTGCAAATAAATGTTAATTTATCAAAAAAAAATGTAATTTTCAATTAACTTCTTTGTATTATACAAAATAATGATAATTCAGTGATAATATTCAATTCAGTTCATAAAAGTATGCAATTGTTCATCAATGTTTTCTTATGACGTTATCACATAAAATTATCGTCCGTAAAGCGACTTTACAGACAACCATTTTTTTTAAAAGAACCAGTGCAAATATAAATAGTTGAGTATACGTAACGTAAATATTTATCTGTGTATTTTAATGACAATATAAATTAAGAATCACAAACGAGACCAGAGACAGACAGGTGATCGAGAGCGTTGTATTTGTTATATGAATATTATTGCAATAGTTATATCTTAAGATCTATTGAGAAGGTAGTGCACGTTATCTTATGCACGACTGAAGGGATTTCGCATAAAAGTAGAGCCATCTCTACATTACATCAGCTAAATTCACCCCGACATAAACTTTAGGGCGTGACTTTTATCCGAGACACATTATTTGATTCGGAAAATAAAAAACATACTAAAGTAGAATAAAACAATTTACATAAATATATACTTTCATAGCTATAGCTTACATAGATCTATTTTGATGTTTACTTTTTTTATTAACAATTTAAAAGAATTTATATACCTGTAATATTAATCAACACTGATATTTTAAATGCAATAGTGTCTCTTTAAGTCAATCCCTTACATTTTCAAGCGCAAGCCGCTTTACTGATTTTGATGAGTTTTGGCAAAGAAAATAGTTTTACACTAGAAAATTGATATACCTGATTTTCTGATTGTCTGTGTCTTCGTCTCTATGTATTTTCATAATTCAACAACAGTTAAATTAATTTTAATGAATATTAGTGTACTAACAGAGTACATTATTTTGTAATAAAGAAGCTACTCACTGTATGTATGTCTGTCTACTTGTAACACGACAATAACTTAACCAATTTTGATGAAATTTTAAAAAGCCTTAGAATTCATTGTCACATAAAATATAGGTTTATTTTTTTTTATTGTATGTTTATCTGTGTATGTCTTTATAACAAAAAGATTTAAAAATTATTAATTTTATGATATTATTATTTTGCCGGCCATACTTATTGTTTGTTTTCTCGAGAGGCAACGGTATTAGACTGGGCTTTGAGGATTGAGAGGAAGAGGAAGACAAAGATATGGTGTGAGAGGGAGAGGTAAAACGAAAGCGATAATACGAGAATGTCAAAAAAACAATTGTAACTATGTGATTTATAATATCGGCTTAATAATAGTAAAAAAAAATCGTAATAAATTAGAACGAACAATAGGGTTTTTACACTGCGTCTTTTGTAAGTATTATATCCCATGAATATAATGTTACAAATGTGACTTTCTATGATTGTTTGTTATCATGTATGATTGTTTGTAACTCAATTATTTATAATAAATAACTTTTATATAATAAATAATAACTTTGGTTTATATAGTTTTGTATAAGAATAATTTGGTAGTTGCCCTCCAACTAAGAATGTAAAGACCCTGGAATGACTACCAGTGGACAATAAATTCGGGATCGGAATTGCTTGTCCACTCGCTCCGTACTAAAGTAAAGGAGTCGCCTGGCTAACTTTATTAACCGTGGTTTAATCCACAAGTAAAGTAGCTAAATGAATTACGAAGTTATAATTACTCCATAACTTAAAAATATAAATTTAATATTATTTAAACAAAAAAGGCTTCAAAATTTTTGTAAATATTTTTAACTGGCTTTACAAACACCTTATCGGTTGTTAAAGATTAATAAGACACAGTTGTACCTCTTCTAACAAGAAGATCTTTGACTCAATATTTTACTTTACATATTCGTGTTTATATATCATATGATTCTTTGCCTTGCTTTAAGTGGAACCGACTTCAAAAACAGGTGATGAGTTGTTTTTGAAGTCTGTTTAAGAAATTATTTAAGTATGTTTTTGAAGGCGGTTTATTTTAAAATTTATATTTTGCATACCAATATTACTCACAACGAAAAGCTTTATTTTAAAATTTATTTTCTGGTAATTTAGTAGACAATTATAAGGTGGTGCATAAGACACCTGTCTATTCAATTTCATAAGAATCTACGAAACGCAACGCAGCTATAAAGGTGTGACCTAAGGACAGATGGACAGAACGGAACTATAAACAATGGTTCCTTATATGCCTGTGGCTACGGAATCCTAAACAACATGTTTACTACGGAGATTTTTTCTAAGTTGTAAGTATGTTGAAGAGAAACATCCTAAAATTCATGTCTGTTACAGTTCGTTTATTAAAATAAAAAAATAATAATTACTAAATGCTTAATCTTACGTGCATGTTGGACATGAAAATTTCAATTTGACTATAGATTTTTTTTGCCATTAGAAATGATTTTGTATGACACAGCTAAAATTATAGACAATTGATAAATATCATTACACTTCCAACATTTGTAGAATTTTCTCTAAACATAAATTACATGTTTAGCTTTGTGGTTAGTATTATTATGGTGTTGTAATAAACAGTAAATACACCAACCACAATTCTAAATACAATGCAATAAACAACAAACAATGATTTAATAACTTTGAATTTTACAACAGCGGATTTTATTAAGTACCTACATATAATGGTGCTCTTCACTGCATTTTTTGGCATTATTAAAATATTTGATTGATATGGTTTGTTGAAATAATTACTATGAGCGACAAAATCGCAAAAAGGCATTACATTTTTATTTAAAAAGAAGATTGACAATTAAGTTGAAATCTATTTGACATTGTATTGGATAGAGGTATGTACACCTTGTAAATAGCCCACACAGTGTACATCTACTACAATACATTTTTAATTTGTAATTGCACTATAATTTTAAACCCAGTAAAGTTACATTTTAACGTATATATTCTATGCAGCACATAGCAAGAATACTAAAAATGTGATTCTCTTCCAAGATATTTTTTTTTCTGCCGAGTTCTATGGATGCGAAAAATCTCTAATTAAATTCAGGGCTTTATTTATTGTACCCGACCATCGTTCACTTTGACTTAACAAAATGCCTTTGGCAAGTTTTAAAAATTTCAATAGTTTTCATAAAGTCTCATACAAGCTAAGGACTTTTAACACTTTTTTTTCATCAGTATACCTTATAGGTTGCGAAAATGTAAGCAATAAAATTTAATATGCCTCTAATATTGTTAAGTCTAGACGACTAATTTACGCTCTAGAAACTCAAAGTTTAGATAAACAGGCATCTGATAAACCAGTCTAAAGTTAAACCTCGGAAAGCCTGAACTAACGAAACTAGGTAACTTGTTACGTTTAGTTTCATGGATACTACGTTTTGTTTTCGAAAATACGTGTAACTACCGAGTTAATTGTTAATGGCCAGAAATTACGCTTTAAGCAATATTTCAATACAAGGATTGTATCGCAAATTTTGAGCCTTTCCGCTATAAAAAAATATGACTATAGATTGTTGAATCATCACAAAACAATAGATAAGATGTATTTTGTAAAATAAGGTGAATTTTATAACGGAGTTACAATATTTGTGAAAATATTACTATTTTATACATATTATTTGCGCATATATCTTAATTGAAAGATAAAGTTACGTAAATCTAATTTTAATTACATAACATTTAACATCTTTCATAATGTCTGAATCGTGTGGTATAATGTTATTTATATTCTATAATAACGAAATACTTTAATTTTAATATGATAACAAAGTGCGCGAGATTCGCCAGACAATTTAAACTAATCTGTTCAGTCTATCATAATTCAATCTATTTCACTTCTTTGCCTATTCAATAAAAAGTTCGACATTTATTAAATAAACACAGGTTTCTCTATATAAAGACTCGTGACGGCCGATGCTATTGTGAAATTAATGAGACGTCCTTCAATTTAAGGGAAAGTAAATTTAACTTGCGAATTTTGCGATTTATATATATATATATACATATATATAAATGTGGTGTATATATATTTATACTAGATTCCGCTCGCGTAGATAAAATCAATTCTTAAATCTTATATGACGTAATTTTAATTATACAAGAAACTAGGAAACACTTAGTTTTTATCAGCAACAGAATCGATTCTTTTTTTTTTATTAATATTTACTTATAAAATTTCGGAAATTTGGTCATATTATGGAAGTAATAGCTAGCAGCGGCGCGATAGCCGCTGCCGCTCGTTCACTGCGAGTTGTCCTGTTCACTCACGCGCAGACAGGTGTCGCTGTCTCTTTTTAAAAACCACTTACCTTGCATCCGTGCCCGGCGGTGCCCGTGAACTTGGTGTGCCGATTCGCATTAACTTGTCGTGTCGGTTTGCTATCTAACACTTACAACAGGTCCTTTAATAATAGCATACGGTATTCAAACATCCAGTATACGGAAATGGTGCGAATACTTGCAATGTGCAATGACAACTTTTATGAAGTAGTGCGTGTCCATCACGAACGGTTCGGAGTAAGTGTAAATTGGAAACACTATCTTAAGTGCGGCCCGGCGTCTCCAAGATTTTGGACAATTTAGACCTCCGACTTCCATAGATCGTGGCGAAAACATTACTAATGTTGAATTACAAGAGAATATTTTGAGATTATCATTTGAGAGAAATCCCGAAGCTAGTACCTACCGAGCCGTTACAGTTTTTGGTTGTAGTCAAATTCAAACGATTAAACAGTAATTCCTGTAAACGTACTCATTTGGGCAACCAACAAGACAGAAGGAGTTTTAAAAGTAGACTAGAGTATGTTTAAGTACTCAGGCAAGCACTGAAATATATATTTTTTATTATAAATTGTAGATTACGCAATATTTGGTAGGTTTTAATTTATGTAACTTTACGTAACTGCGTAGGTATTTCGACAATTAAAATAAGTATTTAAGAATATTAATATTGGCATAACGTATAACTATTACCTAACTCGTGAGATTTGCTCATAAGGACGGGCGCCGTCAGCGCGTGGGGCGAGTGACAAGCCTTTGTACAACAATGGGACGAGTCATTATCATTTATAACTTACTTATAGTTAATTTATACATTTTAATAGTTTTAAAAAATAATTTAAAAATATGTTTCCTGGTCAGGGTGTTCCGGTTTTACAGTATAATAAAAATAACGTTGTATATTGACCGATAATTAATCCGGTCCCAGTCACGATTTTGATTTAAATTTTGGTCCCATGCTCAATTACGATCTCGGTGTTGTTCTTGGTTTCTCAAGCCATCCGGCCTCGGCTCGCGATTATACCTTTCGTATCGTATGCAATTTCGATTCTGTTACCGGTCACAGTTCGAATTTTCACAAATCCAGGAAAAATTCTTGTATCCAAATAAAATTTATGTTATGTACTTAGAGACAGTGTAGCTTTCTATGAATTAAACAATTTTAAGAATCTATAATAACACAAATATGAAAATGAAGCCGAAGCGTAATGTTAATTGTTTTCTTTTTTTCTTATTTTAGGAACTTCTTATTAACGACATAATTCTTAGCATCGATTTAGTAGTTAGAATTAATAGTAAAGATATGCAGACAATGTCAGATAAGAATGCCAGTTTTTTTTTTCAGAAATCTACCCGTTCGTGAATACAACACATCGCCAGTTTCGTAGTGATTGGGTAAATGGTTTAAGCATGCAAAAAAAACAAATAAAATATAAAATCATGTTTATACAGAACACAACCCCACTTCCCGCCTAATTATGAAGCACGCATGTCACCATTTTTCAAAGTAGTATCTTACTCCATAAAATGTTCCATACAAAATTCAACCCCCCTTAATTCTGATTATAAGCAAATTACGCAAACATGCACACATACGCACAAAATAAAAAGAAAAGAAATGAAAATGTAATTATTGTTTTTCTATGATTATCATATTGTGTATTTTTGTAATTACAGATGCTTACTGTACACTAATTTCCATCAAGATCTATCCAGACATTCTTGAGTTATAAAATAACATACAAACATACAGAATTACCATTTGCACATGTTGTATACATATCTATTTTTGTCACGATCGATGAACCCGTTTTAAATGTATAAAAAAAATACAGAGAGATAGACGTAGTGTAGTCTATAATTTGTGCAATCACAAATTTTGATTTTACACAATTTTCCATCAAGATCTTTGAAATTTTTTAAGTTATAAAAGAAGGTGCAGACAATCAAATAGATAAACAGACTTACAGACAGTTTCCTGTCATTTGCGCAATCACATGTTCTTACAGTATATATATTTTCATCATGGTCGGTCAAGCTGTTCTTGAGTTATAAAAGGACAAACAGACAGCCTGATATAAAAAATGTAAAAATTAAAACAAATATCTATTATGAAATTTTTACATAAATAATAATTTTACAAACAGACGCTACAGATTTATATAGTAGGATGGACGTGTATATAGATATTGCAGTGACCGATTTAGACGCCACCTAGGTGGCGTGTGAGGCATTCTATTTATTTTTTTAAATGTGAAAATAGAATAGAATGTTAGTTGGCGAGAAACAAAAAAGGGTGAGTGAAAAAAAGTTGATAAGGGCTCCTGCTCATGTTATGCATTTGGACCACGAGAAAGAATTGCGAGAATCAAATGTAAAAGTAATAAGTAGTGTTATACTGAGTTTATGTAAAATTCGTGTAGATAAAATTTGAAGAACTGATCAAATAAACATAATCTTGTTGCTGACAAGTATTCACTTACGTTCCTGGGCACCACACCCAGACAAAGGGTACATATGCGTATATGTAAATGATATTTAATTTACATTAAGTGTCCAGTTTAGACGATATTACCGTTGTCTTAGTAATTTAACATCTCAGAAAAATACTGTGATAGGATTCATGAGTCTGTGTGATCTTTCTTGTATTTTATGGTTCATTGTTATAAACAATGATACTGGATGTTAATATCGCAATCGAATTTTCTTCCATTTGTTACAAAATTTTATTTTTAGTCTCCAGGATAGGTGCTCTTCTGATCAAAAATCTGATTTTTGTGGAAACATATGGCCAGACGAATTCGACATTCTTTTCGTGAAAATCCCTTTTTAACTTCTATAAGAACTACACGTCCATTGGTAGTGATAAATATTCTGTCCTTTTTTAAACTTCAATAATTAAATTACCACTCCACCGAATTTCATTAAAAACTGGCTTAGTAATTTAGTCGCGAACACACGGAATAATTATGTAAACTGAATTTAAAAGTTGTAGTTTTAGCGTGGATTCAAATAAGTTAGTTATTCCAAAATAAAATGGCCAACTGTGTATTTACCTAAAAATCCATTGTAGCTCTCAAAAAATTACTTGAAGATTTTAAGAAAACGGCAAATTATTTTCTAATTAGATTATGTCAATCAGTAAATAAGGTAAATAAATACTTCACTAATACTGTGAAACAACTGGCTGACAGTACTTCAACAAGCTCTAATATAATAAACGCTTTGGTTTTTTGAAATACGGGTTAAACGCAACATAACTATTTTGTTTTCTTAGAAACTGAACTAGATGATCTTCATAGTATTTTGATGAACCTCAGCTTCTAACGAACAGCGTCTTTGACCGGGATAATATTCCCCCTAATCCTTTAAGTTACCTATACAAGAAGCAGTGCATATTTTTTGCTATCTGACTAACTTCTTTTTCACCAATGGTGCCTTTCTTCTGATGAGCAAACAATCAACTAACATAATAAAGTTTTTTTAACTGAGAAATCCACAGAAGATACGGTGCCTGTTTTGACCTCCTATGTTAGAGACAAAACAGATCACGTTAAAATGTAGGTATTTTGTAAATCTAAAAAAGAGGTTTTAACGTTATTTTCAAAAAAAAATTAGAAAGGAATTAGATTTTGTGTCTATTTAAGGAATATTTCAGTGACAGTAATCAAAGAGTTTAAATTAGCCGTTATTAGCGACGAATCGATACTCACTTAAACACGTATAATGTACTACAAAGAACCTTCGAAAAACTGACTGTGGAGATGTTTATGCTATTTTTCTGTACGATTTGGGAAAGAACTCGTGGATTAACCGAGTTAGAGGTCACCAAGTTTGCGTCATGGCTCAAATCAAATATGCTTGTATTGAATTTGCAAAAAAAAACTACTTTTAAAATCTTTTGAGATTTATGTCTGTGAACGTCCAAAATGTAACTTTACACGCATAGATAAAGTAATTATAAAATACTTGGGTGTCATATTAGACTAAAAGTTGTCTTGGGTTTTGCAGGTGGAGGTTGCGAAAATTCGCAAATTAAACTAGATATTTAGAACTCTAAGACAAGCGTAATCATCGGCGGTATTCCCAACAAACTCTGACAAGGGGATATTAAAAAAAAGTGTTTTGTTATTTGAGAGGCCAGCAACGTAGAGGTAACTCCTCTGGGCGGCGGTGGCCATATACTTTCCGATGGTCCGCATACTCGTTTTCTCCAAATAAATACTATAAAAAAGTGGTTGCACCGGTATTATTTAGTGAAATATATGTTACTTGAGCACAGTCTGTAAGGTCGTCTTCTTTCAATCCCAATGATATGTAATGTAAAGATTATGGGAGAGAATTTCAAAGTAACAGGATTATAAAAACCTGAAACAACGACACTGATCCATATTATGGGTTACTGCATATCGGTTCAACCATTAAAGCCAAATGTATATAAACTGAAATACCTCATCAAGCCTTTACCAAGACTGTGCACTTTAAGTTAAATAAATTTTTACAGCTAAACTATCCTCAAGTGAGCCGTTTTTTCACTAGAAGAAAGTTTCATGAAAACTTACAGCTTTCTACCAATCTATTCTAATCAGTAGGAAAAATATAAAGCAATCAATATTAAGTCTACAAATGTGTCTTTTGTTAATAAGCAATATGCAACTTAGTCAGTAAAATTATGAAATCGAATAAAGTCGAAATATTTATAAAAGTTGAAAAAAATAGTCGGTATTAAGAATACGCAAATTGAAGTGACAATGAGTATGCGATATTGCTCGTAGAATTAATAACCATTGGGGAGAAAGGTGGTCGAGTGGCGAACACGAACTGGACGTCGCAGCGGGAGACGAACTCTTACTAGGTGGTCAAATCACTTGTCGAGGTAGCTGGCCACTGTTAGTGATAGGTGGCCCAAGATTTCACGTCATAGAAATATAGATGGCAGGCTTGTTCAACTGTTGACGCCTAGTGCCGAATGCAAACGAGCGATGACAAAAATATTATTTGCAGATTTTAAGTGTATAATTTGAAAGCTTATTTTTTTATAATATTTTCGAGAAGCAAACGAATTCGAGCCATCAAAGAGTAGGTGATCACCGTTGTCCATGGACACTCGCAATCCCATAAGAGTCGCCAGTGCGTTGCCGACCTCTTAGGTAGGAGGAATAGATTAGGATCTGATAGAGCGGGGAAATGTTAATTAAAAGGTCAGTGGGACAATGGAAGGAGATGTAAAGTGATGAAGAAGGAACTAAAGTCAGGAAGAAAGTGGGATAGGGAGTAGTCCACCAGAACTCTCACTCACTCGATGATTCACTAGAGCATTATCGAGATAAATCAGTATAGAGATAAATCACATTGGTATCACGTGAGAGTGAGGTATTTTACCGGTCGAATTGGATCATTTTCGTGTTGCAGCCAAGTTAACTACATAAATAAGGTAAGAAATAAAACCTCTTTAAATCAACAATAGAAGGAAATGAACGCACTCAGTATAACATGCGCGAATATATTAATATAATATAATTATTAACCTATGTTATTAACAAAGCGTAACTTCAACGAATCACTTCACGGTTTGTTAACACTCGATTTTACACCTCCATTTAATTTTTGTAGCACTAGTTTTGCACGAAAACCGATTCTTTAGCAGTAAAGTTAAAAATAAATAATGGAAATACGGCTACAGACATACACTAATCTAGTTAATTAACTTGTTAACTACAATGGAGTACGGATAAGTGAGTGGACGTAAACAAAATAGTCAATTTAGCAACGAGGATTATTAAAGGCAGCAATGTTGGCGGCCCGCAACAGGCCAACTTTCACCATATTTCACAGCAAATGCTTATACTTTGGTAAATAATTAATTCTTCGGCCATCGTAAAGTGTATCTCGCGGGGACAAATCCGAGGAGCTAAACAGCGTTTCAGGGATTTTCTTGTGAATTTTGCAAGGGCACAGCCTAGCCGCGTTTTATGGCCGAAAGTTTTGTCAGAGGAATTGGTAGGTGTTTTTTTTTTTCTCCTCTAGTCGCCGGCAACTGCAGTGAATTATGTCGTGGGCGTACGTAAAGTTTTCGAATTTTGTGTAATCTGTGGCAGTAAATTTTGGATTCGTCTTTGCGGCGTTTTTAGGTCCGTATGTGCGTCTGGAATATAACGAAATCTTATAGGATCATCTCGTTCTCCATTTTCTTTTAAATCCGCTCCCGTAGCATGGCGACTACGGCTCTTATTTAACAATTAAAAAAATCAAAAGTATCTTTATTTCGTAGGTAATGAAATTACACTTGAAATACATCATTAATAAATTCATTTCGACATTACCGCCCATTCCAAATGCTGATTCACCGAGAGAAGAATAGGCAAGAAACTCGAGGCTTGTTCTTTTTACTTATCAATGCAAAGATATAGTAATTTATAATTTAGTCGACGTTTTTTAAAACAATATGAAATAACCTGATCGGCGAACAGCTCAATCCCAGGGGCTTTTTTCATTAAAATATTCCGACACGGTATAATAGCCCTTGGCATATAACTTTATTTTAACGAAACGTTTAAACTCAACAAAAGGCAAATTTTAGTTGGGATCTTATTATAAAAGCGCACACACATCCCCTTAAATGATTTATTAATTTTAGAATATTTCTTGTCTTGTTTGTTTTTATTACGTTTTGTCATATTTAAACATAAATACGAAATTATTGTGATGCACGTATGAGTTGCATATTAAATTGTACCTTGACGAGGAAGACCAATGAGAGGCCGAGAACCGTGGTGGTCTATACGTTACAACCGCGAATCGGTGTATCGAGCGCATGTGGCGCTCATATGTGAAATATGCGAAGTTCATGGTCACTCCCTTTCGAATGTAATGTATGCAGCTCATATATGCAGGCGGATGCGCCATCTATAAATTGTCCATCATTTTGCCAACACACCGCAAGAGTCCGTACTCCGAAGCGACTGTGAGGAAAATCCGAAGCGCGGGCCTACGCGGCGGTGCTGAAATCGCCGTCAAATATGTGTACCACTTGGTCGTCGTGAGTCGTGTACCACTCACTTTTTGGTGAGCACCATCGAATTTATTTTCGATGGCGCAAACTTTCCATTGATTAAATTTGGTGAGAAGCCCTGGCTCACAATACAAGTTAAAGCAAGAATCAAGAACACGTTTATTTGACATTATATCAAATAAAATATTTTATGTTATAATAAAGGTACTTAGGAGTGTGGGTGATGCTGTAGACCGATCTAAAAGTGTTCTCCACAGATCTAACGATTTATAGAGAACACTTTTTAACCTTCCCTCTACGGAAATTTAAAATTTCCCACGATTTGGATATTTTTAGAAATATTTGAAAATGTTTTGTTAATTAATGCATAAATTTTGGAATTCTCGCTACCAATATTTTCTGAGTATTGATATCAAAAACAGACAAAAATTGTAGACTTGATGGATAAAATATTAACATATTTGATTAAGTTTGTACAGCACCCTAAGGCTGCGAATCTTCTTCGCACTTGTCTAGTATTTATCTGTATTGCCCAAGCACAGCGAACAATTAAAATATCCGAGTTAAACGTTGACGTAGCGTGTCAACGCTCTAACATTTCCTAATACTCCAGAACTTGAAATAAGTGTTTACATAGTCTACGAGTTAGAAAATATTTAATTAAGTACTAATATTTACTAACATTTTTGAACTCTTACAGCTTATAACCTTATCGTTGCCATTTCAAAACCTTTCAATAAGAAGATTTGAGTTTTATTTAATTTCTATTTTGCCGGCAGAACAATTTTTTAAATATATTTAATCCTACAAATCACACAAATATAAATATCATCATATTAATGGTATAAATGTCAAACAGTAGTATTAAAAGGAGTACTGAATTAAAAAAAAAGTCACTTTTGATCTCAAGGTACTAAGTTCGATCTTAATCAAGGGCGAATCGAGCAACGTGTTATCGGACTTCAATTCAAGGCTTCTAGGGCCTCACCCTCGCCGGACTAGCTGGAAGGAAAGGACTCGCTTACTGAAATGTCACTCAAATCGGCTAAGATCATCTTAACTTTGAGTATCCTCCTGTCTTAAAATGGGATTCACAAAGAGCACTTAAATATTTGAGACTATTATCAACTGGGAGCCTATTAAATTATTGTTTATTGGCAATTCAATTATTAATAAATATTTGTTTTACGCAGAATGTTACGAATAAATGTCTTTTTTTTTTGTAATAGGGAACACTGATAATAAATACGATTATTTGCCTTATTCATTATAAAGCTTCTCAAATAATAAAGACGGGACGTTGGATACAAATTTAATGACGTTCCAGTATACCATTTTCTTGTAGAGAGGCAACTAAGTTGCACTTAATTTGAGTCGCAAATAATTTGACATATGAAATTGCGAAATTATAAAGTCTAGAATAGTTAAACAGATCTTAAAAAATTTAGTGACCAATATTCAGCTCTTAATGTCTAAGGCCCACAATTTCAACATTTTATGTAAACCTCAGCGGAGGAGTTATTTGCATGTGACATTTGAACGAAACGACCGATTAAATGTCTCTTACGTGACATCGATATATTATGTCACACGTTAAGAGGGAGGGACATACACAATTGTGACATCGTGTGATAACGGACGGTGACGAGTCACATGTTTCGTGACGTCACATGTATAAGTCTAAAATAATAAAACTCTGAACTTTAATTGATGATTTAACGAAAGGTTAAATTAGAAAAAATAAGATTTTAATTTGGATTTAATAAGCTTCAAATTAAAAAATGCCAGATTTCTGTCATCACACTAGGAGCGGTGGAATAAAATAGATACGACCTCCACGACGGGGTGTTCCAAATGTGAGGTACATTATGAATGGCCCCTTACGGTAGAACGAACTGTTTCTAAGGTTTAGAGCTGCTTTGTCTGCTTTTGTTTATCAACAGCAGTACAGCTCTTAGCTTAGTGATTTTTGACTTTCTAAAAAAAATATTGAACGACATAATCGCTAAGCCAGTTTACACTACGTACCGTTTCTTACTAATACATTATGTTCTCAGAGAAAATTAGAAAAATTACATCCACCAGTGTGCCAGGATAATTGTGTTTGTTTGTCTGATGAGTGATTGTCTAAACTTCTCTGTTGGAGTTCTACAATTTATGAATAAATTATAAATTGATTCATAAATTAGTGGTTAATATATATTACTAGTTAAGATTACCAAAAAAGGAATATTTGCTTAGGTGTTCGATATGTGTCAACCTTCTCGAATCGATATTCAATTCATTAGATAGGGATTCGTTGTGGAAGAACAGATTCGAAGGTCAGAGGTGAGTTGTGTACTGCACGTTAATACATGCTACAACCAAGCGTCTAATTATGAATTTCAATGGAGTAGCAATAATTTGACATATTAGAATGTTGACGAGAGTTTTCAGAATAAATTCCACTATACTGAAATGATTTATTTCATGATAGAATCAATTATACAGACTAACGAGCGCTCTTATGTGACTTCACAGAAATTCGATCCGTTGACACGTTCAAAAGTTACAGAAAGTTATGAGAAAATTATAAAAGAAGAATAGCGAAAATGAATACGTAGGATATTGGAACCGCCATCATCGCGAAAAATTAGTTTTATACAAAACCAAATTAAGTATTAAAAAAAAGTCCTGTCTTTTTTAAAATAATCTTTTTCCAGGGAGAAAGTTCTAATCAATGGCAATAGCAAAAAATGCCTTGTGACTTATTCTTGGATTTAGGATATGTATCAAAAATATACCGTGTAAAGGGCTTATCGAAAAAAAAGAGATGGTAGCAGTAAGAGATGATTCACCTGATCGTGAACAGAAATTGCTCTTCTACCGTCTTCTCCTACTAGATTGTGTAAGAGTTTTAAAATATTTCACACGTAATCGTCATGTGACATGCGCAACGAGTTATTTTATTTCCTCATATTATAAAATTTTCAATTTTTTTAAAGATTTCTCTACAAAAAAAAATCTAAACGACAAAATAATAAAATTAGAAACGAAAGTTCTCCCGAACGCCCCTCTTATCAGACGTACATGAAATTACTAAATTAATTAAATTCCTCCTTTATACATGCTTTCTAAGAATCCAACATAAAAGCCTTTTTAGTATAATAAATAGGCTGTCAAATTAAATTAAATTTCTCAGTAAGAGAAATAAATACCTTTCTTAAGAACTTTTGTTAATTTTAATCACATTCTTAGAAAATTATTTTGACACAAATGTCATTTTGGAATGATTTTTATGATTCATAATACGCAGCATTTGAGAGTGCTTTACGTTGCACTTTTTCAACTCTT
Source organism: Eumeta japonica (assembly GCA_005406025.1). NCBI lineage: Eukaryota > Metazoa > Arthropoda > Insecta > Lepidoptera > Psychidae > Eumeta > Eumeta japonica. Next base: position 29,037 of record BGZK01001016.1, read on the forward strand.
GTCAGCAACTATTTCTATACTCTATTCTAGTTAGGACAAGAACATGAGAAAATTTGTATACCATTTTAAGGATAATTTAATGGAGATTTAATAATCTGTAAAATAATATACAGATTACTACAAAACTTGTAGAATACATGATCACTTGTGAAAAATCCATCTATTCAGCCTTTTTTTTATTAGTCTTAGGATCACAGCAAATAGTAGTGGTGTAATTTTTTATTGAAAATGGCTGTCTAATTCGGTGTAGGTAAATTAATTACCTATATAAATAAGAGAGTAAAGTGACTGATATATTAACGCATAGTCCAAATTAGTGAGTCTTGAGATATGAAATTTTGTACAGAGATTCATGTTGTAACCTAGGCAAGCACTAATAAAGAACTTCTAGAAATTCGACCCTAAGAGGGAGAAAATGATCAAATACTGTTGTATTGAAAATCGAAATCATTGAAGCTACAAATATCGACCTTAACATTTTATTTACCTATAGAAATAAAGAAAAATTACATATACTGTTTTTTAATTTTACCTTAAATAGTGTAAAATAAGGATATAATTTTGTATGGTAAATCAAAACCACTGACACTATTTATGTCAATATTTATATTTCAGCTAATCATTATTAATAAAAAATAATGATATGCAGCGTTTTTTAAAAGCAATCCAGTGAAATATGGATTGAAATTTTACATAAAAAAACGAAACCGATGAAGCTATTAGCAATAAAACTAATATTTTTACTGCTTGTTACAATTAAATACAACAAATGGTATAATTTTTTAAGAAGCAGCTCCAAGAGGATAGAATAAGGGATGAAATGTTTTATGTGAAAATCGAAACCGCTATGTGTATTATGTCCATTTTTTTGGATGCCTAAATCATTTATTCAATCATTTGTCATTTATTCACAATTATTAGGAAACTCGCTTAATTTTATACGCGCGAACGAGAATATTTAGAAAAAAAATGGCTTCATCAACATATTTTTGTCACTAAAGATTCTAAAAATTCTTTCTCTCATAGAAAACTACACTATCTCCAAGTAATATAGCTAAAATTTTATTTTGATACTATTAGCATTGGCTACGTCTTGCTTGTAGCAGAGTCGTAATTAAACACAGGACGAGAAACAAAATTGAGAGTTGAAACCGGGAAAATCGAAAATGGGAAAAAAGTCAAAATCAAGTACTGTGTGATCAAAATTAGAATCATCATTTGGACTGGGATCGTAAATGGAATAGAAATCTCCTTAGAAAAAGACAAGAACTGGACAGCAATTGGAATGCTATTTTTGTGACGGTGCAATTTAAAATGAATTCAATGTACGAGATGAAAGAATTAATTTTATGTATACGCGTAGACGAAACCGAAGGCAAACGCTAGCGATCAATAAAAAAACGAAAATTGAAAATCTTACAAAAAAGAAATATATTCGTGGTGACCTTTAGTAGTAATAAATACTTATAGTATGTACTTATAGTACTTGTGCTACCTTAGTAGGAAGTATTAGTTAGCTATGATAGTGGGTTTAATGGATGACACAATTATTTTTTTTTTAATCTAAAATATTATTATATATTAATATTCACATATCACTATTTTTTTTTATTTAATCATAAATTCTTACAAAAGAAATTAAGCAAAAAAAAGGTTGAACTTTAGAAAATTATTATGGTATAGTAATATGTAATTTAAAGTTCAGTAACTCCGATATATATTCTTGAAAAAATAGATAAAATATTAACATTTAATTTTTTTTTTGGTCACTCTTATTAATACAGACGTCAACACAGATTCATATATCTTTTAGAGTTAGGGTTTAATTTTGGATAGAATATAATATTAAAAAAAATTCCGTCTTGTAGTGTTTAAGATTTGCTATCTATAGATTTTTTTTGATTGGAAAAACGCTTAGGAACAAATATACCTTCAAAAATGTAGGTCAGAGAGGTGTTAATGGATTCATGAAAAATTGTTAAAACTGTGTAACACGAATTAAACATTAAAACAATTAACATCAAAATAACGATTTTTAGGCTATCTTTCATAGAATGTGATATTATCTAAACTGATTAATTTCCATGGACGGGATTTATTTAGCGGTAAGAATTGTACGAAAATGTACTAGATTTGATAGGTAATAAAAAAACATGTTTGCAATTCACACGCGCTAGACGTGAAGCCTTCTATAAAAGAATGAGACAAATACAGTGTCAGGAGTGGGATAACTAGCAAAAAGCACGGCTTTGTGAGGGCCAGCAAGATTTCTTTTATGCGCTTCCTGTATGTGCGAAAATTCTTTTGAGATGCTCTTGAGTGTGCAGAGCATATCAGTGTTAGAGACATGTCTACAGATGCTTATATGAACGACTTCTCTGCCACGTAGCCCGGGGCTCCGATAGCTCCATCACTATCCTAAACTTGATCACTGATCGATAATGCATTTGAGTGCATGTACACATATAACTTTATTTTAGTACAAGTTCTAAAATATATTAAAACGATGTTTACTTATAATTTCGTAACATAGTAATAATTTAATACCTAAAAACAGTTATTAAGTAAGAATTATTAATAAAATGAGCTGTCAATACTGAGATTATATTCAATAAATAATACATTTGACAAATAATTTTCAGACAGTTTAAAATACAGATTCATTTTATTTTTTTCTATAAAATGACAGTTTCAAAACAGTTAAACATCTCCTTTCTAATGCTGTACTTATCCTTGTCATTAGCCTACGGGCTATAATTAGAAATTAAACACCAGCAAAGTTCTAAACTGACGTCACGCGCTAGATCGGAGCCCGTACAGCGCCCAACTTTGTTGAACATGTAATATTCTTAATCGCTTTAACACTAAGTGCGTAATCAGATGCGAACTTAATGCGAATTAAGAGTGTATCTGCGGCCCAGAACTGGCAATAAAACCTGTTTTCCCGCCGACAAAATCCATTTGCTAATTGAATTCAAATTGCCCGTGAAACGACTGACTTCACGCTACTCAAAGGTTATTGCTTTAGGTGCACCGAGCAGTGCTTGTGTGCTTGTATGTGTGTGTATATTTTAACGCGCCACGAATATAATACTGGATAGTAGAGGTTGCATTTTTTTTTCAGTTTTCTTTACAAACTTAATAGATCTGACTATATGTCTGTTTTGACCGTAAGTTTGTTTCAGTCCGTTTGAAAAAATCAGGGTTCTGCCATGCCTTTGACACAACATGATACGAGGGAAAGTTGGTGATTTTATCGCAGATTAAGCAATGTCCGCAGCTTCACCAATATCAACTAGTATCAGCGAAAACGTCATATAATAAATTAATTGATTTATTTTATGTCCCAGTTCTATTTTCCCCGTTACTTACCGAACACCCACTCCTCATTTCGATACTCTTCATTTTATTTCTGCTCCTATCATTCACCTTCGTTCTCGTGCCTGTTTCCTCTTTATCGGTTCTCCCCAATTCATCCTACCTATTAACGTCCATTTTAGTTCCCCTTTGAGTCATCATTTACTCTCAACCCTTTTTTCTCCAAACCTCTTCTCTCATATATCCTATAAAGATTACTTTTTCGTGCTCTTTGGCATTCCCTATTTTTTCAATAATAACTAATACTTTAATCATAATCCGTTTACTCTTCTAAGACAGGCAGAAAATTTCATAAATAACATAGCCGAAATTATAAAAGTATCATTAAAACCCATCAAATTGCTTAAAGTTACATCCATTTAAGCGTATACACAAATAATTTGACATATATTAAAAATTTAATTTGTTATCCCTACTTCTTCATTGATTCATGATTGTGCTGTTGTTAAAATACCTCCTTTCATTTTATACCAAAATTAAATGAAACTTCAAAATCATAGCATTCAAAGGATTCGCTTGGTCTCAACGAAGGCAAAATAAAATAAGGCAAAGTAAAATAATACACGGAATGAAGTCTTTTCATTTGCTGACTTTATTTAATAAATGAATACTTCCTAGAAATCCTGGATTCAGCCAAAATTTATATATATTGGTATTATAACCAACATTGATAACAAATAGATGATCGACTCCTGAAAATTAAAAAATTGAAATTTTGCAAGCAAAAAGGTCTCATTAAGGATTTACGTCGTTCCTATGTTTTCTCTTTGATACTGAACACGATATATTTGATACCTGACCGTCAATGCTTTATAAAAAAGCCTTTGATGGTATTACCGTATTGAGATGAAACTGGTTTTACGTAATATTTATTTCTCTCGGCTTTTAATATTTTATGGGGCGACACTGGCAGGTGTGAACGCAGCAAACGTAGTACAATGCGCATGGTGTGAGAAATCATTGCAAGTTTTCCGTTTTGACAATACATTTTTTTCTTAAAAAAAAATTTCATTGTCCCTATGAGTTCTTCTACTCAAATCTGCATTATGAAAGGCTGCATCTCCGATCAAAGCATGGAGTGTTATAGTCCTATTGAAATCAAAATCGGGACCGGAACCGAAATCGAGGACGGGACTAGAATTGATACCGAGTATCATCCGTGATGGGAAATGAGAACGAGACGAGTATCAAGAGCGAGAACGGGACTGATGTCGGAATGAAGCCCATCAAACCAAGTAGGAAAGAAAGATTGAACACCAAAATCAAACCGAATCGGGAACCGAGAATGAGACTAATGTTGGGTGTCGAAACCGCGAGTAGACGAAACCGAGACCTAGAGTAGGGTCGGATACGTATTGTGAGCGAAAACAGCATCGGAATCGAGAGCAGAACCGGGATTTGAAGCTAATGAAAAAAATAGATTTTAGAACTACACAGACATGTAAAAATTAATAAATCTGTTCTCAGATCAGGCAAAGTCACGGGTAAAAGCTGGTCGGCATATAACGTAAAACTTCTGCCTCCGAAGCGAATAACAGCAAAATATAGTGATTTCTATCCTGAGAGATTTATATTTGATGTTTCGCGGACTCGAGGCGTATTTTCGCAAATTGGTGCAATTCTTTCTTCCCTATTTTTTTTTTTTTTGATATCAACGAAATAAGGTTATTATAGAGAATTGTATTATTGGAGGTTTCGGCGGCGACATCGCAACACACAATTACTGGGAATTTCATTTAAGGCTATTTTCTGTTTCTCTTCAACGTTTCGCACAGAAAGAAAAAAAAGTGGAATAACGGGGACGGTTATAAGATTACGCCGGTGCGCGTTCGTTGAAGCGCCTTATTTCAAAAATGTTAAAAATTAGACAGTTACGTAATAGATAGAGCTTTGTTTATTACACGTAATTATCGGGCGTGGATGTTATGATATGATTTTTATAGGCTAAAAATATTGTATAAGTTTTATTATGTTATAGTAGTTATTGAGGTACACCCTCTCAAAATGTTTTTATTGCACGTGGAAGAATTTGAACCATTAATGTCTCGCGCTTTGGATCAATCCGGTTCGGGGGCCATTATATCAAATATGTTTATGTCAATGGAAACTTTTTTATGCTGACTAGTCTCTTAGATAAGAGGATCCATCAGAAAAAGGGCAAAATTAATAAAAACCTTTCCATTAAAGAAATAACTACGTTGTACTCTAAATAAATATTGAACTATTCATCGACTTTCAACAGTATCGCAAAATATAAATGTTAAAAGTTGCAAAACCGAATCTTTTAGTGTTTTTAGGTAATATAGATGTCAATATAGTATAAATATTAATGGTATTTATGAATATTATTATTTACATATAAAAAATAATAGTATTTACTAATATTATATTACTATTAATGCCAAGATAATATAAAAAAATCGACCAAGTGCAAGTCAGACTCGCACACTGAGGGTTCCGTACAAATCTGTAGGTATATATATATATGTATATATATATTTACAGCTCCAAGGGACAGTAGACTTGAGTATTTAATATGAATTTCAGTTTGATACCTTCTCGCATTCCTGAGAAAAAGGGTCTTGACAGACAGACTTTCCGTTTTTTCCTTTTGAGCTACGGAACCCTAAAAACGCCGTCGATTGGATCGCGAATAATATAATGATAATGGAAAAGAAAAAGCAGGTGAACACAAGATGAATAACACAATTTCAGAGTGCCACACAATCTAAATTTATTATTTATGTTATGTGGTATTTTAAAACATAACTTCCTAAGTATTAACATAAGTATCAAACTATTGCAAAAAACTAGCAATCACTTCCTTTTGCAAGAAGACATTCAAAAAGATTAAGTGCCCAAATGCCTACTGAAATCTGGTGAAGGACTAGACGTATGAAGTAGAATATTTAATAGACCCTAGCAAAGGCATCGTAAAAAACAATACAACTCCAACTAGGCAATCGGGGTGAGCTCGCCGGGAGACGCCTACGCCTAGTAGCGAACTCCTGAATTCAAATGATGCCTACAAAAGTGTTGTAACTACATTAACGATTTCCGCGCCGTTCCACAGAGCTCATCGTCCGACGATGAATTCACGTTTACACAACCGTCGAACGTTAACCGCAAAAAAGGAAAAATAGAGAAAAGCCAAACCATTATGACCACCGAAATAAATTTTACCAGAAACAAAAAACAAGCCCACAAAACCGCGTTAATTACAAAAGCGCCGCGGGGAGCGGGTGGAATAAAATCCAATAAGGCGATAACTTTGGAAATGCAGCCTATTTCTTTTTTTTTTAATTCGGCGAAATGACGTCGGCGCCGCGATGAATTCAACTCGCCCATTGTTTGCGCGAAACGATGTGAATTTGCGACACGCGGCCCGAGATTGAATAGCTTTGATCATCCTGTATAACATGTTTCATGTAAAAAATAACGTACAACTTTTTGAGAACATATGTCGCTACTGCTCCAAGCTTTTGTATACTGTCTACTATTTATGCGACGATATATGTTATTATCGGCTAATCCGACCGAATCGGGAAGTCGGATGGTCCTCGCGGTCAAAATAGTTCTCATTTTGTGGTCGGGTTTTATTTACCCCGTCTAAGACATATCCTCCCGCAATCTTTCTATTTCAGATCGAGGAATAATCTTAAGCCGTCCACTCCGGCCCGTACGAGTTGGGGATTCTATCGATCGTCGTCGCCAATGTGATGGTACGATTTCGAATACGAATTCGTATCATGTAATTCTTAAAAGCCCATCGGTTAAATGGCCCGTTGTCGGTGTCGATACTGATACCGATGCTCTTAACTACTTGACTGCCACCGCTTTAGATTATAGATATCTTTTAAGATTACTTCTAAGTTTATAAAAGTTTATTTCCGAAAATATGACATACTATACGACTTGAATAATGAACCTATAATTTATTTAGAAGTATTTTTTACTTTTTTTAGTACGTGGTAAATCTTACATGTTAATGTTAATATTATAAAGGTCATACAAGTTATATAGAACTTAAGACACTTTTGGCACTATATATCATAATGAATCAATTTCAAAATCAACATTTTCGCGGTGGCTACAGCCAAACACAGTCTTTATGGTAAAATATTGCAGTGGTTGTGAAAATACTTATGAATATATTATATAAAATTTGCTGAGATAACCGATTCATCAAAACCGTAGTAATTTGTGATGCAAAATCACGACATATTTCACAATAGTTAGTGTTGAAGTCGAGGGTCAAACGATTGGAATGTCCTTTTTACTATCGATAACTCTTTACAAACGCAAATCTAGGCATACGTGCAAAAGCAAATAAACTGATCATAAGAAATATTTGGTAATTCTTTTTTGTTTTAACAAGGTTTTTTCGCTAAATGTTTGCCGAGAAAATGATGTAAGTGCTTGTAAAACTAAGATATACCTTAAACAAAAATAGACAGATAAAAACCATGGATGAAAAATAAATATGTTTTTTATGGAAAAAGTCCAATATGCGTCTGAAAATAATAATATGGAAGCAATCCACCTAAAAAAAATAATTTGGAACATGAATCTAAGTAAAATTTCTAAACATTTTCCCAGACAAAAACATGACAGTTAAAACTTCTGTCGTTATATTTTATTACCAATCAAGATCCTTTTACTTTTCCCTGTTTTATTTAATGGCCTTTTGGGTTCCATAACAAAAAGCCAAACTTCTTTGACTTTTTGTTAAGACTTACAATATTTACCCGTACAATAACGACTAATGACGTTGAATAGCAACTGCCGCGAGTTAACCCAATGTTATTTAAAATTCATAACATAGTGTTACCTATGCAGATAACTGGAGATGATACAGTTAGTAGACATCAACGTTATTCAGTTAGATTATACGATATGATTACACGTAAAAATAAAGGATATTCGAGCGATTAGAAGAACAATACGAAATAATGTTACAAAACGAATTTATTTCAAAGTGACTTCATTGAGCACAGATAGGTCGTACGAACGGTATGAAATATTATAATCCGAGATCGCGACTGTGATCAGGATCGAATCCGATAATTTCTTGTCCAAAGCCTTAACTAAAACCTACTGTACCGCCACCGCTCAATTCGTTAGAACTTTAGCGTTTGTAAGAATTGAAAATACTCCAAACGTCTGCAAGAAACACGATCGTAATAAATACCTACAATGAATAATCCATTTTATCGAATTGACGTGACGTTCCTATTTTTAAGCGGCGTAGCTGAGTTTTATTCAAAATTAAGATTGTAAATGTTCAAAAATGCCTAAATCTTAATTGAATCTCTGGTATTTTGTTAATTTTCTCCAAATTTGCCGCACAATATATGCTTGCCAGGCAGCTGTATCCATTACGTTCTTCATAAGGCACTGTACTATAGTGTCAAACGAGGTAGTCATAAAAGAAGATTAAGACACTTGAATGTTCTATTCTTCAAGTGTAATAACATTCAAATGTCTATGAAAATGAGGAGAGAAATTTGGTGGTCTATCCATATCTCAGGACAGGCAATGCAGTTGATAAAGTAAGTTGACTAAGTGATTGTTATTCTTCTCGGTAAAAATAGACTAAAAATGGTAAATATATTGTTTGATTTAATTTTTCACTGGTTTGGACCAATTTTATGGAGCTTCTATTGCCTTCTGCTTATTAAGGACATTTCTAAGAGCTTAAGATAAAATATTAACCTACTGGATCACTTAAAATAAAAACTGTTGATAAACGACTGTTAATATGACATTCGATATGGCGGTTCGGTAGATGATCTTGCTGCCCTAGTCTATCTCAACCATCAAAGGGGGAATTGGTACAGAGAAAGGGAATTGATACAGAATACATTGGCAATAAGTCGAGGCATCGCTAAGATCTTTGGTCATCTTTGACACGAATAACTTTTAACACGCTTTCCTATGAGCTTTCAAAAGATTAAGTAACGGGACAATGAATTCTTACTGATTTTACTTCTTTCATTAACATTTTGAGTTTGTGGTCCTATTTTATGGCCACAAGTTCAAAGTCGTATGTCAATTTTTACTTTCTTCAGTTTACACATTACCTATATGTTGTGAATGACGAGAATTTGTTGGTATAAGACTTAGAGTATTAAGATACGATGCACTGTAATAAAACTGTGTCTAAAATTGAAATGTTTGTAACATGAAATGGGGTACTTTTAACCTCATATATCTACTAGAGACAGATAACGTCATGCAAAGCCCGATATTGGAATTTAAGTTGCCGACATACAGTGTGGTATTCCATTCCGTAGTCGAATCTTTTATGTAGATATATAATTAGCCAATTTACGTTTATGGTCACAAAAGCCAAAAGTAGACTCGATTGTTACAGAATTTACATATTATATAGAAATTGTGGGGTAAATTCGATAAGCAATTACTTCATCTAATATAATTTGCTAAGTTTAAGGCTTGATAAGGCTTATCATCTATTATACATGAAAATTATACTCCGATCGCATGAGCTTGTTCAATAGTTAATATATGCATCTTCTTAGAAGCAACTATTAGTAGTTACTACTCTGTGTAATGCTTTGTACGTTCATGGGTGCCGATAGTCACGCACCAAATAACAAAACCCATATTTCATTTTTTTCCGTTCTACTACAAAAAAAAAATAGAAAAATAAACGATGTCCCTTAAAACAGTATAAATAGTAAATTCTGGTTAATCGTTGTTCTAACAAGGACGTTTTCCACAGAACCCAACATCTATTTTAAATAATTCTTTCTGTAATAGATAACTATATTTATTTTACACAATGTAAATTCTTCGAGACGAGATATCCGAATAATTTGAGTGTAGTCTTAATATTCATGTCAATGACAGCCAATGGCAGTAATGTGAGACTGAGAGACGACAATCATGGCATGCCAAATACAGTGGCCTTTCATTGGTTCTAAAACGCTGCAAAGCAGCATGTAGTCTTCTTCATTTGCGATAGTCACATGCAGAACCGTCCGGGGCCCGAACGTGACTTGCCTTGTAATTTTAAGTCTCCTTTGTAGAAGCGTTTACACCCGTTAGACGCCGTTCATTGTTGTCTCATGCAATCTCCAAAGACTCTTTTGTTGCATTAGAAAAAGTTTCACAATGTTTAGGGTTCCGTATTTAAAAAGTTAAAACGGAACGCTTATGGCGAGACTTTGTGTCTGTTTGTCCTTCTTTTCGTATGTAGGCACATCACGTTTATTTTTGTTTCCAACCATCTAAACAGGTAGCGCTGATTTTGCTAGCAATACGTTGATTTCAATGTCGGTCAGTGGTAAAGTGCATTATAGGCTAAATGTAATTTTAAAATCTTTATTTTCACCTTTAAATTTGGTATTGATCTCAATTGGCCTCTGAACCATAGAGAAAGAAAAAGGTACGCAAATGGATATTTTTGATTTGATTTTAAGTAACTTTTATGGAATAACGTGTTTATTAGAGATATGAAATAGCGATAGATTTTTAAAACATATATCTAAAGTAAATTATGAAGTATATTGTACACAAAGTACGCTAACACGTGGAAAAGATTTTGGTCTCTTAGCGAAGTCATGAAAAATACAGACATGCCAATTAAAGACAAAAGAAGAGTCTATAACATATGCATTTTGTCATGTTTAACATATGGCTGTCAAACATGGGCGCTAACCGAAAAATTAACAAATAAATTAAGCGTATGTCAAAATGGAATAGAAAGAAGTGTAATAGGAGTAAGAAGAAAATATAAAATAAGACTAAACAAAATTAAAAATGAAATGAATTTTAAAGATGCTAATAAAATGTGCAAAACACTTAAATGGAAATGGGCAGGACATATGCTGAGAGAGAAAAATGAAAAATGGACTAGAATAATATCAGAGTGGTACCCCAGGGACGGAAAAAGAAATAAAGGTCGACCAATAAAACGCTGGGAAGACGACATAAAATGAGTAGCCGGTCCAGAATGGACCAGAATCGCAAGAGACAGGGATAGATGGAAGTCTTTGGAGGAGACCTTTGTCGAAAGGCAAGCTTTAATCATAAAAACCGATCGTCAACTAAATGTAAAATGTATGTTTTAACAGCAATAAAGGCTTATTTATTTATTTTAACTTTTATGGAAAAACGTGTTTATTAAGATATGAAATAGCGATAGATTTTTAAAACATATATCTAAAGTAAATTATGAAGTATATTGTACACAAAGTCCCATTCAATCTATGCAAGTGGAGAGATACTGTACTTTGATAAGTACAGTGTCCGACATGTCCATATTAAACAAATTTAAAAACAAAAACGAAGCCAACACAAATACCTAGGTTCGCATACTATCATATTCTATACTTGCATTAAGTATGTATGCAAATATTTTTTTAATTTATTTCATTAATTTCGGGACTTTTAACACAAACACGACTGGCAATTATCGAGTTTTTATCATTTTTATTTCAATTTACAGGTTGTTCTTTAATCTATCAAAGTTTGACGTTTGTAAATATTGCGTTTATAAATTAGATCAAAATAAGAGATCCTATCAAGTTTTTGTATGGGGATTGTCCTTATTTTTTTTTTATTTTACAGTTGCTTTTTTATATGCCGTCATAACAACACTGATTCTGTAATATTTTCAATTATTTACATATTACGCTTAAAATACCCTTTAAAATGTTAAACAGATCGATGATCCGTGTAAGTTTAGCAATAGGGTCCTGTTGGTACCGTTTAAATACGAAACCCTAATAATTGAATTATCAATAAGAATGCTTTTTTCACTCTAATCACTACATCTATTGATGCCACTACACTGTCATATTATATATTTATATTTATTACTATCTTTTTAGATTTAATATAATAGTTATTCCATAGGAACTTGGCTGCAGCACAAAAAGACGCCAACTTGATCACTGAAATACCACACTTTCAGAGAATACAGCTGTGAAGTAGCAGCTTCTGCTGTTCGTTTCGTCCAGCAAGCGAGAGTTCCGGTGGCACATTACGTTAAATAATTTGTTTTTTCTTAAACGTTCCGGTAGCCCACTGCCCATTCCATCACTCCCATCAAACATCTTATTCCGATGTAAAAAGCCAGCAAAGCACTGGTCACTCCTTTGGGGTTCCAAGAGGTCATAGGCGGCGGCCTCGCTCGACAAATGTCCATAAACACTTAGCCTCTAGCGGCTCGTATGCTCGTCTGCATTTTGAAATGTACAATAATATTCCATTCATAACTCCTCAGGGGTCTCGACTACATAGACACTCTTTTTAATTTTTCTATCACGTTTGACTTTCCATGTCGTCTATAGCTGCGGAAAGTAATAGAAATCTACTTATATCTAAACTTCCTTGTCGATATCGGTCATAATATTGCCATTAACTTTGCGTAACGTTGGTAAAGGGCATTACGAAGAAGATAATGGAAGCTGTGGTACAAGAGTAACTTACTGTAAAAAATTAGTAAGATATCTGACTTATTAAGGTAGACTGCACTAGTAATTTTACTAATCTTACCATAATAAGTAAAACCTCTAATGATACAAATTTTATTATAAACAAGATTTAACTGAACTTTACATTATCAATTTAATGTAACTACAGAAAATGCGCTAGTCTAATTGAACTGTATACGTATCAATGCAAGCCGACGGCGCGCTCGCCTCGCGTTGAATGACGTCGCATAAACACCTGTTCTTATTTCCTTTCCCTCAGAGACCTATAGGCGTAATTGCTCTGACCTTTGAGTTCACTTGCCCACTTCCTACTGCACAAGGTTATTTAATATTTTGTTTAGCGGCTGCTTTTATTATAAGTTGCGTTTTTTTGCCTGAATTTCTATTATGATCTAAGTCTTCAGAAATAATTTCACAGGTTGAGAAAGAGACTCTAAGTCTCAGTAGATGTGTAATCGACACCATGCAGAGATGGGGTTGTAATGCTTGATTACAATTGAATCATTTGACGTAGTGAACCCTAACTTAATTGCAAGCGCTGTGTGGTGCAGTGACTTGCATTAGAAGTATAGGAATGCAGGAACGTAGCCGTGGAGAGGCTAACACAAAGGGGCTCGTACTTACGAATCCACAAGTTGATTTTCGTGGCTACCCTCTGGTTCCTGATATATATTTGCGCTGATACGAATGTAAAAAAAGAGAATTGTTAGCTTGATTATTATTACTGTTTCACAGTTCCTAACGTCTCTTTGTTCACTTATTTCGGTTAATAATTAATATTTTAAGAAGTCTAGTCGTCTATAAAGGATATATTTCAATAGCAGAAAAAAAAGCTTATAAATCGTAATTGAAGGTGTTCAATGGTATAGTCAGCAGTGAAATGCATGTAAACCGGATTGGTTAAACGTTAGGCCAGAACCTAATTTTAAATAAATACGATTGATGAATGTCAATTAAGAAGAGATGCAAAACTATTACATTAAATTGAGAGTTAAATTCAATTAGTTATTAAATTTAACTCTCCATTTAATGTAATAAAAAGTAAATTAGATAAATTTAATTGGAGAGTTAAAAATTAAATGGAAAGTTGCAGTCTTTAAGTCATTTATCATTAGTTTATTATTACTGAAATAGAAATGCGAGCTCTTGTCTATTTCAGTAATAGTAAAGCAATGATAAATGATGTTTATTATAAATGAAACCACATTTAAAATACAAAGTTCACTGAAAAATGATTGAGATACATAAAACTATACAAGTATACACACCGTATTTACTTATGTTCAAATCAGTCTCTTTCAACATAGCTTCAAAGCAGGGAATGGATGTTTCATCACCTGTAATAATTTTAGATATTACAGGGCTAATAACATTAATTATATGTTGGCTGATATTCACACGCTCGGATTTTTGGCGTTGTACTAGAAGACGTGGAAACTAAGAGAAACAATCTTCTTTCATTTTTCATTCAACATACAAAATCTTTTACACCGCTGCGTACCTAGTGTCTAGAATATTCTGACTCAGTGTATCGATTGTCACCTTTTACCGTTTTACGAACACGGGCGATATTATCTAAAGTGACTGCTGAAACAGGCCTTCACGTGTATCCTTCATCCTGAACTGAAAGGCGTTCATTACGAAATTCTCCGAGTCATCGACACACAGTTTATCCAGATTGTGTATTTCATTATTTAACGCTACTGTGACCGCTACACATTATGCTTTTCGGATGGACCGACCATAAAATCATAGTATATCGCAGTTCGCCACTGCTTTCAAATAAATTACTTGTTTCATAGAAACACACTTTGTGAAACCTACGTTAAAAAACGCGAGGAATGTCTACCGCGTGTGCTTTTTTAGTGAAACGAACACACATACGCTAAAAAAGGGTTTTTTTTCCAATACATATGGATTTTTGAACTCAAAAAGCTCAAAATGTATTTGATCTATTTTTCTTAACTCGGAGAGTTTAAAATAGTAATAAAATAGATCTTTTCAGCTTGATGAGCTCAACAATTAGCTGCTCATTTATTTTTGAACGCTTTAACTCAAAAGTAGTAAGAAATTTCAGGGATGGCCCGGAAGGTCAAAAGTTTTTAAAATTTTTGCACTCAAAATCTCATAGACAATATTTATAATCGAAGATGCTCATAGACTTATCAGAAAATATCATAGCGGTACGTCTTAGGGATGGCCCGCAGGATCGACCGATTTTCAATTTTTTTTAAATAGAAACTCGATTACGCGTGATTCTAAATTTTTTTTAAATCTTTAAAAGTCATTTTCGTTTGCATTAACGAAACAAAATGAAAATAACGAAAATCTATCAGATAATTTTAAAATTTGGGTATTTTCATCGTTGTCGATGATTCACCACTAGTAATAAAAATTAACCCGACCATCGACGTTCGGATGTCCGGAACTCGACCTGCACACTGCCGGTATGAGCGAGTAATCGCCCGTCCTTACGTCTATGGGCAGAGCATAGCTGGCGGCCGGACAGTGTGGGTGTGCCTTTAAATTATTCATTGTGTTTTCTCAGAGGGAAACGCAAGTTTGTTTATTCGACGAATTAACAACAGTGCCGTGTTTTATCTGCTGTCTCTTGTTTTTTCACAAAAACTTTTTTTTTGTATTTCTGCTAAAAAAAATGAATATTTTCGAAGAACTCGGAAGGATGTCGTTTTCGGTTCGATTTGTAATAAACGAGATGGCGTCAGATCTAGACATATTTCAATACGTCTAGATCTAGGACTTCAGTCCTAGGGAGCTATAATGGCCATTATCAGAGGGTGTGTGTGCGCATGTGTATGTGTACGACTTGCTTACCTCCATTGGCGCAAGTGACGTTATACGAAATACGGCCGCAAGTGGCGTTGTAAAGTTTTTTTTTGCGCAAATGCCTTAACGAGATAATTGTTCCAAGTATAATCACTGCGAACGAGTCGTGTGGTGAGGTTACGCCTCAGTCACTGCTTTTTATGATTTAAGAATGGTTTGACTATTTTTGGAAAAACTCAGCATATCCAAGAAAGGTCGGGAAAATGATAGGCTGTATATGATATAGATAAATGGTCTCCCTGTTTGTTTGTCGGGGTTAATCTCCGAAACAGCTGAATAGATTGTAGTTAAGTTTTAAATATAAATAAATTATCTCCTGAATTGAGAAATAGGATACTTTTTATTAAATATCTATATTGATATATAAAAGTGAGCACACGTTATTGCAGTGTCATAATCTTTTTCTTTAAGATTGTGTGCTTTCTATCTTAAACTCCCTACGCCGGTCTAGTATATGCTGTAGGCAGTTTTGTCACAAATGCAAGAACAACATCCAAGATCAAGGTATGGAGCGAGTGGCTTAATGTCATGTGAGCAAAAAAAAAAAAAAATGCTTACTGGCTAATTCGAGAGCAGCCAGAATCTGAACCCGATACCTTCCAAACTACTGAGCCACAACTACTTTGTGACAGTAACACTTAAGATCGACCGAAACTGTTACGAACGTTCTCTGAGATCTTGACGTGCACTTGAGCGTTCCCGTATCTCTCGAGTTAAACAAAGAATCTATGATGGGACTTATCTTACGCTATCACTTAAAGGAGAAACTTACGGGAAATACACTACATGAATCATTTTTTATAGTTACTATTGTATAGCGTAACCCAATATGTCTATTTTAATGAAATACAAAATCATTTATTAGTTGTGAGATATTTATTTCTATTAATTTTTTTTTTATTTTGTTAGTAATGAACTCTTTAAGAATTTAAAATCCTGTACTACCTTCGACTGATATAACTCGAGAACATTAATTTACATTTCATCTTCCTTTCTTTAGGAATAAGTAAATATAAGTAACGTATTTGGCTCACATCAGCTTCTCTATAGGCAAAAGCAGCATCATAATAAGATATTACAGACCCTGACTATGTTTTATGTTAGGCATTAAAATTTTTAATTTTGCCATATTTTATTCGAATTGAAAATGGGATCATAATCGGGAACCGGATTGGATTTGGAAACGTTAAAAAGTCTGGATTTTAACCGCAACGAAACCCATATTGAAAAATAAATCATTTGATATAAGACGTATATCCATGCTAGCGAAGCTTCGGGCTAAAATCATTACTTTATAATAACGAAAAACCTTTATTGTGTTTTACGTTCTATTGTATACAATAAACTTTATTTAAAGTTACTATATACAATAAGCCTTATTGTGCAACATTTACCACATAAATTAACTTAGGTCGCCTGTTATTGGCAATTTATATCCGGCGTAATTATTTTACAGCGGAACCATAATCCTGTCCTTTATGTTATCCAAACGACAAACAAAAACCGATTGAGTTTACCGTTGCTTGAGAAGCGCGGTCGGGAAAAATAATAGTGACGTAATGTCCGACTGCAAAAAAAGGGGGAGTAAGTAATATCATTAAATATTATGTTGCTTTTATTTATTTAGTTTTCGCAATGATTGAAACAAACAAAACAAAGTTATAAGTTGATAGCAAATGCCTATGTTCTATGTCCTGTCTTGTTCAATTCTTCATATCTTGTCCTATTCTATGTTACGCAAAGCGAACTGCTTTACGTAGAGCCAGGTTCAGCACACCTGTCCGTTCATAAATGTTTGAACTTCAAATGTTATATTTTTTAAAACATAATAAATTCGTTCATTGGTTAAAATGTTTTTTGGCGGAAAGTCGCGTGTCAATGGGGTATTACACCGTTTTTGGAATTGTTGTTTAATTTGGCCCTTTGGTTGTATTAAGCCACTAGATTTTTCTTTTTTTTGAAAACGATAAGTGACCTGAAAGGGCATTTATATTTTAGATTTTTAATTTCCGCACGAAAACGCTAGCCGCCATGCTGCTGTGATTTGTGACGTCGCTGAATATTGACAACCTGTCAATTGTAAGAAACGTTAGCAGCGATATTTTGAAAAGAAGGAAGTAATTTATGTGTCATATATTTTAAAATGAGTTACAATACCCATCATTGGTGTGTTCTTGCTGAATGTAAGAATACTAGTGTAAAAACACTAGTGAATTTTTGAATTGAAGTGCAAACTGCAAATAGGAAAATCAGAAAGACTCGGTTAAAATTTACGAGAAGAGATCCAAAATTATTATCTGAAGGAACTCCTCTGCACTTTTTTTGAAGATCACTTCGACATGTATATCTTTAAAAATAAATGCTTGCATGTCATACAAATTACAAAACAAAGCAACTAACCAATAATATTTCCTATTTCATGTTTATTTGTAATGGGATGTGAATAACTACGTACAATGTAAAATCATGAGTTCAGTAAAAATAATACGAATGGAATCAAATTGCGTACCGTCCAAATTCGATTGCTAGGCTGATAGGAAACCGAGTACACGCCGAGTAAACCTCGGATGACCTTTGTCAAAAAGCAAAGAATGTCAGTCGTCAAGAAATTGGGAAACTACAAGACAAAGAGAGTGTGATAGCATCAGCATCTTACAATCGAGGTAAGTAATTGAATCATGTAAACATTCGCTGTAGTATAAAACTAGATATAGGTTAGGATTCATTTATTCGTTTACATTCAAAAATATGTGTACACAAAATAAATTAAATTCCCTAAAATACTTCGAGTAAGCATAGTTACATAATAAATGTAGGTCAATAGTAATTTCCAATAATAAACAAATCATTATGAATAAATATTTTATTTTGATATAATAAATATTTATTATATTATTGAATGGGAATGGTTATTTTTTTCAGATTAATTAACACATGTGGATGTCTGCGAACTTGGAATTAAGGCTGACAAAGATGTTAAAGTATCCAAATTCCGACAACATAAAGCAGTTCAAGTTCGGTTGATGCCAAAATTCATAAGTGAATATGTGGAGACAACTACAATGTAGACACCATTCAAGTCAACTGCTTGTACTGCTACATGCTAAATATCTGAAGAAATGCAAGCAGGCCATCTACATCGGTTCAATGTAATAATATTCAGCAATTGCATTTTTTTGTTGAAAATGAATATGCTAGTGGATAAGTCATGTACACCATCTGTAATAGGATCAACAATAGATCATGCTTTCTCTTATCCATTTTTATCTATTGAATCCAAAACTAATTCCGACGCTAGCTTACTAGAAGAAAAAATAGTTGAAAAGTTAAATCTGAAAAGGACATTATCTTAAATAAAAAAACAAGCCAAAAGTGTATAGTAGCCTTCCGAAAAACTCTATTTTCTGATGAATGTCATAAAAACACATGCTAACATAACTGATCAAAATATTTTATTATACTAGATGAAAATAAAATTAAATAAGACATTTTACAATTAATTGATGATTTCAATTTGTCAGTTACTCAAATTAGTAACATATTTTTCAATAACATCCCAAAGATTGTAAAAGCACTTTCACCAATTATAAAACAGTTTTCTATTCTATCAATAAAAAAAAACATACCACTGTCTTTTAGACAAAAATGCAATTTAGTTACATGCATTATTCACTGTCTGGAGATAGAAATCCAAAAATCTTCTAAAGTTTATACACCAAGCATTGACCCGGTCTGATTATATAGATATTAATACATTAAAATATCCGATCGCATGTACACCAGACGGTCTTGTTAGTTTTGTGTCTAATGGATATGCTGGCAGGATTAGTGATGTGAACTTTGTGGAACACAGCAAGTTTCTAGAGTGCTTACAGCCTGGTGCATGTATTTTAGCTGATAGGGGATTTAAGCATCTTGAACAGTTTTTATCTCAAAAACGATTCATTTTCTTGAGACCTCCAAAGTGTTCCTACTGGCTCCAAACTTTAGAAAGTGCAAGTAATACAGACAAAACAAATAGCGAGTCTAAGAATTGACACTGAAAGAGGGATTAGAAGACTCAGAGAATTTAACATGTTGTTATAAAACTGTATTCTGTTGTAAATTCTAATCTGATTAGTATGTTAGATTTGTGCATTTGAACAGCTTGCAAGATTCACTTATTAAATATGTTTTTTATTAAATTTTTTCTTGTAAAAAAGAGATTTAGACATAATTTTAATACATGTAAAAATATATAAATAGGAGAAACAGGGATTAACATAAACTCAGTATTAGAAATAAAAATAAGCTGTGTTTACATAGCAAAGTGTACAGGCACAATTTTTAATATTACTGTATATAAAGCTATTTTATTCGAATAAGAATGTAGCTAGAAGCATTTTTTGATAACCTGAAAATGCCTGCGTAGTATATTTATTAAATTACCAACTAAACAGCACCATATAAAATAATTTTAACGTCTGTTTTTCAAGAAAGAGATAACGTATATTTTTGATGGCTTATACGGCAAGAACTATAAAAAAAAAACAAAGAACTAGAGTTCTTTGTTTTTTCGACCGACTTTACTTTTGGTCATAAGGTTTAGTCATGTTACAAAATTCATCAACAAATATAATATTCTAAGTATCAGTAAAGTACCCTATACTTTTATTACATTTTTGGAATCGCAAGGTTGATACTCATTCAGTGTCACCCCATGGATAATATTGATTACACGTGATAAATTATAGCTACTATGTAAGCTTCATAGGCCTAAGAAGTGATGACAGCAGTGTTTGAATTTATAGTACACCAGGTTCAATATATTATTGTATATTGCTAGAACTACATAGATGTAACTAATAAGGGGTAGACTCAAAAATAAGCTAAATAATCACATAAAATTAACACTATTCATTACACTATGATAAAAAATAGGAAAAATGTGATTTTTCTAAAAACAAAACATTTGCTAATAATCTCATAACGTATTGATGATCATGATTAATTTTTATTATAGTCACTTCATTATATTTTTCAAACTTACTACTAGCAACACAAAAATAACTTTGGCTTGCATGAGCACAATACATTTGCATTCGTGCTTGTGCAAAATATTTATTGGTAATCAAACCGTCTCTTTCAATATAGTTTTCAGCAGTTTTTCACCGATTGGACATGATTTCAAATGTAGTTTTGTCATTAAATCCATTAGGTGATGCAGCTACCATGGGACTTGTTTCTTTTATTTTTTGCTTCTAATCTTTTTTCTACTCTATTTTTTTTTCTATTCTATTTTTATGTTTTCTTCTTATTTTTTCGCTCTTGTTATCGCCGGTGTATTTGGAGTTCTTGCACCAAGACTATTCTTGGTGTAACAATAGTCTTGGTGTAATATAACAGCAATAAGAGTCCCATCAATACTTGTGTAACGGCTGACTGCATAGCATTTAGAAGCTGTTATTCTTCCATATCCAAGTTCACGACGAAAATGACTTTTGTTTTGGTCCCGAGTATCTTTTCCTGCACTTTCTATATGGCTGTCGTTACATTGCTTTGTAATTTTTATTTAAAACCTGTCACAGTTTTGGTCCATAAATTTAATGATGAGATTATGCAATGCAAGAACTTCAAAAATCAGGCTCATGTTTAATAAACTGACATGTACTAATTTTTTTCCTTCCATCTTCAGACCAATGCTCCTCATGTTTTCTAAATGGTTTCAACGAATGAAAAACTGTGTAAAATGTAATGGAGGATACTTTGAAAAGCAGTAAATATTTCACTTTACATGTGAATTGTTTTGTTTATGAATTACGAAAAGCATTCAATGTACCACACGTATAACGTATTTTATACCGTCTCGAATACCATTACGGATAAGAATATATATATAGATCGTTATAATAAAAATAGTATGTTTTGTTGAAATAGTCAAACGTATATACTATTAAAACAATATTACGGCCTATTAAACAGGCGTCTATCAGCCTAATCGAACGAATAACTCGCTCTGCCGGGCCGACGACCGCGATCGCCGGGAGCAACAAGTACGAACTACCGGCTGTTGTTTTAACGAATCGGCTCTCGTGTGAAAACCGTCCGCCCCTTCCACGGGTAGGCCTAGGCGGGCATGGATAGTATTATAGCTACACGCCTTGTCACATCCACTCGGGATCTGCTAGGTATTAGATTTCTGAACAATCAACTAACAATGTTGTCTTCTAAAGAAGAAGCCAGATCAGCGAATAGTTAACTAAGATTATCTTCTAAAATTACGAGCGTTTACTTGAAAAGCGAAATGATTGTTCTACATTACGAAAGAAGAAGTGAATTAAAATTTGTTATGTAAAGTCTTAAAGACTTTCTTTTTAAGATTTCAAACCAAAATGGCAAAAAAGGTAGCACTGTAATTTCGTCATGTCTGTTCATCCGTCTATTAGTCACAGGCATTTAAAACCTTTAAGTATATTGATAAAATTTGAAGTCTAGGTGTCTTGTATAAGCCGCCACTAAGTTTGATAGTTAATCAAAAAATAAGGATTTCTAGGGCGATGCTCTACATATTACAGAAGCTAAAAAATTTTTTCAGCAAGCATCAACGTACGGCACATATTTGGACAAAGTACTTTAAGGTTTCTTAGCAATTTTTTTGTTAATTAAATATTTTAGAAAATACTCGCTCCCAAAACACCAAAAATGGTGTTCTGTTCTTTATTTTTTAAACTACATGTCCGAAAAATATGATAAAATTTATTGTCTTTAAAATCGGTTTGTGGACGATAATTTTACGTGATAATGTCATAAGAAAACATTGATGAAAAATTGCATTATTTTATGAAGTGAATTGAATTATTATCACAGAATTATCATTATTTTGTGTAATGCAAAGAAAGAGTTAATTGAAAATGACAATGTTTTCAATAAATCAACATTTATTTGCATTCGTTAATTCAAATATTTTTCTATTTAAATTATACAGTTAAGAGATAGACGCGTCACAAGCCGAACGCTTAAGCCTGTGCCTCTCTATTGATCCGCGCTCTCGCTCGCACGCTCGGCTCATGCGAAACGCGACAATTAGTCATGCTTTTTCGTGCGTGCAGCCGGCGTTCATCAATTTATAAGACATTATTACGTCAAAAAAAAGAGATAACGGTTAATAAATACTATCAACGAAAATTGTTTTAAATATCATCGGATTTACCCTTATCAAGTTATTGACGAAAAACTGCTCTTCTCTACGAAAGGACGTAAGTGCCATGAAGTTACACTCTTTTTCTGATGCACTTTAATTTATACTATTTAAAAACATACATTTTGCTCCTCCATTTGCAGGTGAGTAAGCTATCTTTTCTGAACGAGAACATTGAAATAATTTTACAAAGTGGTTTTTACTCTGCAGTTCATTTCTGGATAGTAAAGGTTTCAAAATCCCACACTGAGCGCGCTCCGACATGCTCTTGGCTGATTTTTTCATTTCATTTACATCATCTAAACATTTCTAACTAACTACGATAGAAACATTAAATGATGTTTCAATTGTTGGCAATACGTTAACCTGTACTCAACGGATAATAATATGAGATTAGGAACTGTAAAAATTGACAGCATCTATTGAACATTTGTTATTTTAGTGCATTACCGCTCTGTTTGAATTATCAATACCGGCTTAGTGATTGAGGAAGTTTTTATAAGTACATATAAATATGAAAGAACGACCTCATTCAATGTGCTATCCTATTTAAAAATTTTCAGGTTATTTTGTTCAAGTTATTTTGTACATAGATTTTGGCTTAAAGTTCCCTTATAATGCAAAATGTGTTTACATTTTCTATGGCAAATTATTTACACACATATTTCTAATCCGACTGTCTTAATTATATAATATGCATATGAAATATTAATATTTAGTTCATTCTAAGATGCAGTGTATTGGAGGAAGTGTGAATGTATAATAGCAAAAAATAGAGAAGCGAATATCTTATTTCGATATATGCGACCAAGAGAGAAAAGTCTTATAAGTAACTATTTCATATACTATACTTTTAAAAATCTCTAATCCTTATTCTGAATGCACCCACTTATTTAGTCTTATATCTCCACCCCCAGAGGAATTGAGAGCCGGTACCAAGCCTTGTAAAAAAAAGAACAGCTTTACTTTGCCAAGTAAAAACATTTTCCCCAAAGCGGGGCGCTGATTAATCAATCAATTCGAGACAAAATCTTGATTAGATCTTTTTAAAAGGGATGAGGTAGTAGTGCGAAATATAGTCAATTGGTCGTATCGCGAGATTGCTGCTGGGAATCGACAGCCAAATGGTGTGACTTAGAAGCCAATCTTCTTTGCTAATACTTCAGTCAGGGCATTCCAATAAGGTTGTACCGTCGGCATAACAAGTATAGCTTATTTATGAAGTGACAACAAAATTTATTATCATTATACACTCACAACTATTTCCCGAGGCGTAGGCGGAGACTGCAAATTTCCACATGTTACGATCTTTACATATCTCTCTTGCGTTACTGACATCGATCAGTCTACTCAAGCTCATCAATTTATTATCCTAAAGTCTGGCTCTTTTTTAGTATGCCACCAATTTCGTCTGTACAGGATTTTCTAGGACGACCCTTACCGAGAAGTTCATAGTACAAATTCACTCTATAGAATTGTTTTGCCAATATACTTTCATTCATCCTTTCAAGGTGGCCAAGCAACTGCGATGTGTGTTATTCTGCTATAGTCACTACATTTTCTTTCAAGCCAAAGCACTCTCTGATATCACTGTTTCTACATCTATCTTTCAAAGACACTCTTCAAACATTAGATTTTATCTTCAGATCATTGATTTTACGTTTATTTTCTTCTGCCATACCCAATTTTCAATACCATACATAATCTGCACCCCATTATGCACTTGCACTTGCACAATGCACTTGTTGTGGACACTTCTACTATTCATAATATCAAGCAAGACTCCATTCAACTTTTTTTCTACATTTACTCTTCTTTTAATATTTCTCTCATGTTTACTATCTTTTGTAAACAGACTACAAACAAACTCTTTTACTTGTTCGATTTTTTTTTCTATATGCTCATATCGCATTCATTCGTGCTTTTTTTTCTTTCAAATACGATGATTTTAGTCTTTCTGACAATTACTGTCATACCTGCTTGTTTTTAACATCGCCATTCATATTAGTTACCATAGCCTGCAGCTCACACAATGGTAGTACAAGAATTACTTGATCGTCGTCATAAAGGAGGCATTTGACAAACAGGTCATCCATTGTTAGTTCACACACTCTTACAAATCATACAAACAACGGAATGGGTTAAATAGCCACACTGAGCTACACACACTTGTCTAATATCTCTGCAGTTGTCATATCACTCAATGTATAACCCATGAATTTTAACTCAGGCACTTGAGCTTCTGTACGGAGATGACAGTCCGGTGTCAATCTGCTACACTTTGTATAGACAAGCTTCTCAGAAATTATTCCTTTCCATTTTATCATAAGCTTTTACCAAAATTAGAAAAGACAGAAGATCTTTTGGCTTTTGACCAAAAACATTTCCGTAACGTTTCACATAGAGAAACCTTGATCCGTACACCCCACATTTTTCAATACCTCTGATGTACATTTCAAATTTTACTGTCTTGCCAACGACGCTGAGGAGGTATATAGGGCGGTAATTTATGCACATGCACCGTGAGCTTTTCTATTCATATAGGGGTACAATAGCGGCTTTGTACCAGCCGTTAGATACCATATGATGTTTTCAGCATTTTTTAAAGACGTAGTACAGCCAAGCGTACTCCTTCGCACCCCTCAGCATCTTTGACGAAACTTCATCATATCTGGTAGCTTTTCGAGCTTTGACACGTTTCAATGTATTCATAATTATATCGATGATAATTTTGTTATATCTTCATCGTCATATTTATATTCAGTTGCAGTAACATTATCACTTGCACCTATAACATCATATGAAAAACACTTTTAAAATAATTCTTCTACTGATTTCTTACTAGAGTTTCTTCATTCAGTAAATATCCATTATCATCTCTAACTACATTTGTACACGTTGTATTCAGATTATTTGGGGTCTTTTTCACCATAATCTACAAAAGTTTTAAGTTAGTCTGGAAATTATCTTCGAATGTCCCATCTTAGCACTTTGTTTTTTTTTCATTCTTTCTTCTTTTCACATTTTCTTGTATCTTTATATGTACTTTCAACTTCTCTTAATTTATCTTTCACACTGTTCTTTTTTGCACTCTGTGGTTGGCTTTTGACACGAACTAAATTCAGTCACACTTTATTCTTTTCACCAACAACTTTCCTTACACCGAAATTTCATTATTTCTTATCTCGCTTGCTAACATTTATTATTTTTCACTTCACA
This sequence comes from Eumeta japonica, assembly GCA_005406025.1. Lineage (NCBI taxonomy): Eukaryota > Metazoa > Arthropoda > Insecta > Lepidoptera > Psychidae > Eumeta > Eumeta japonica. The sequence continues at coordinate 55,122 of BGZK01001016.1, forward strand.
TAGCGTTTTTGCTTTATCTTATAAAACAAATTACGTTATCTTCCACATTTCGTCAAGTTCTAGACCATTCTAGACCTATTCTAGACGTTCAGTCGTTCATATTGTTTGATTTTACCCAAACTATCCTTTAATCAATTCTATTCGTTTTCTATTCGCTTATATACAAATTCTAGCGACAGTAATTTGGAAACGAACTATATTTCTTATAACGCATAATTGACATTTCTTTTTATAAATACCAATATTTTTCACTTATTTGTTCATTAAAAGTAATAAAAATACTTGATGAATTTGATGTAGTTATTAATAGTCATTAATAATTACATCAAAACTTTTTCTGACAAATAACTGTTTTCGTATTTTTTTTTTCTGAACATGTGAATTTTTACCTTAACTATTATTAACTATTATTGTTATTGTTTTAGTAAAAATATGCAAATCTCAAAATCATAAAACAGATGCAGAGACATGAACACATGGTCAATAGGATATGGTTTTGAGATCTCATAGCAATTAGCCTAGACAGATATGTCATAAGCAGCTCAATTAATCTACAGTGCCGTCAGTGGTTAAGAAATCAGATTCGAACGAGAAGGTACCAAACCTGACCACTGACTTATAATTAGTCCACAAAACTTATTGTACAATAACTTTTTAACTTAAGTCAAACCAAACCATTCGCCCCGTGCCTCGTAGAGCACGTTAAGCCTTCAGTTCCGTGACATGGTCGTCGCATTAATGACGTCACTAGTGACCCCAAGCCACAGCGTGGAGGGTTTAAGCCCTTAAATCCGATTGCGAAGGGGTCGCTTCGGTAGCGAGACGCTTGAAACCTTCTGCAACTCAACTGAAGTTTTTTTTTCCGATCGAGATTGATGAACAATATCGGTTTCAAGGCTTTTCTGCCGACCTTACCCGGTCGAATTATGTGGGCTAAAGACGTTTAGCCCGTTAAAGCTTCGCGAAGTGCGGCGCGGGAGGGAGGGGACTCGGGAGTGGGGCAGGAGCTCCCACCCTCTTCCCTAACGCGCTCCGCTAACCCCCTCCTCGAGTCGATGCCAAAATATGCTTCACTACGATTAAATTCGGAGCAAGTGGCTCGCAAATTGGGCACAGTCTATGACAAAGGTGGCCTGATTTCCTGCCGATGTTTATAACTCGAGCCTTTCCATTTGTCGTTGGCGTCGATTTCTTTTAGGAGAAACATAGATGTAACACATTGGAGTTTAGGAAAAACATTGATGGAGTACAGTTTATTTATGAATAAAATGACTTTGAAATTCGATTATTTTAAGTAATTTATTTAGTATCACAATGCATGGAATTAAGACGAAAATCGAAATTTATTATAAAAAATATGAAGGTGTCCCACTTGCAATTCCAGTTGCGCCACCGATCATAATTTCGATTTGGACGAAGTCAGGGTAAATGCCACTATCGAAATAAAATTTAGGTCATATTACGCAGGGATCGTGTAGGTTTCTATGAATAAAAGAATTATTAGAATATCTAGTAGCATAAGATTAAAATTAAGCCAAGGGGAGATCTTAGTCCATTTTACTCAGGCAGCTGTTTTAGATGATGGAATTTCTGGAACTTGTTTATAAGATGGGTAGAGTAGTACAGATACATATACTTTGTCGAATATCAAATCTTGTTTTATTAAAAAAAAAAAACCAGGTTTAAAGAATCTTCCGTTTTATAGTAATCGTTGAACGGCTTAGGTATGAAAAAAAGTAAACAAACAAAATAGACACTCATAGAATAATAGTCTATCGAAGGAGAATCGAAATTTAATCATAATCTTTCCTACCATTTCGGTGATTAGCACGGACAAACAAATAGACAAGTACTTAACATTTCGATAATACAGACTGTAAATTTTGCAACTATATGTTCTTAATCTACGCCAAACTTCATTAAGATCTCTTAAACCATTTTTTAAATATTAGAGAACATACAGAACGTCAAAGTCAAATTTTTAAAATGATAAATAAAAATTAGATATGTCAATTGCCCTATTTTAAAAACTTATTAGTATCATACATACATATGCTTTTAATATATGAAAAATCTTCATACTTTTGACCTTGCAGGCCATCTCAGAAACTTTCCGCTGTGATATTTATCAAAGTGTTTTTCAGTTCGAATAGTAAAAATAATTTCTATGAGTTTTCGAACTCAAAAATTTTAAATACAGTTGACCCTTCAGGATATCCCTGAAACTTCTGACTACTTTTGAGCTGAAAGTAATAAAATAGAGGAGCAGCAATATATTGAACTTATCGCGCTCATAAGATGGATTTCATTGCTCTTATAAGCCCTCCGAATTAAAAATTATAGTAGTTATTCGTTTTGAGCTATTGAAATTCAAAAATCTATCTGTATTAAAAAAATCATTTTTTAACTTTTCGCTATGAAAATGAAATGCGTGCGTGAGTGCATGCATGCGTGCGTGCGTGTGTATGTGTGGTGTGTGTAAACCTCTCATAATTTTTGTACGGGTTAACCGATCGTAATACAAATTACGACGTACGAAAGGGATCCCCTCAACTAAGACTTCCTAAAACGTTGAACTAACTCGCCCGGTATCGAATTACATAAAAAAAAATATTTCTTTTGCAATATTTAAAAGCGCCAAAACAGGCATTATAAAAACTGAATTTCTTTCAAGGAAATATTATAATGTATGTCTAATATAAGTATTTATCGTGGGATCCTCCTAAGTAAGGTGTAAGATGCGATGTTTTGTTCAGAGAAGTGATTTGTGAAATCTGGTATATCGGTTATAATCGGTGGCACGTGTCTATAGCGATTCTAGGATCCTTTGTTTCACCCTCGCAAAAGTGAATGTCTGATACCTGGATGTGCAGACGCCGGTCAGAAAATGCACAGCGTTCCATTCCTGAGGCAGCCTTAATTCGCAATATTTTTTCTAAGACACATCTGCCTGCACTGCCTACTGCCGAGGTGCCATCACAGATGAGAGTCCAATAACAAATATAGTTTGGGAGTGAACCCATTTCAATGTTCGAAATCAGATACCTTAATTTCTTTATACATTTGATTGTGAACATCATTAAGTTTGATTTTATGTCTTTTCTCGGCACTTGCTGTCGGGTGACTCCCATTAATCACATTGTAATTATGTGTATATTGTTCATCATATGTCTTAATAGATAAAACAGTGAAGTATTTTAGACCTAAGTTGAAATTATATTATATGTCAGAGGCCACATAAAAAAAACAACCATACGCCCTGAATTTCATGTCTCTGTGTACATAAATAAAATATTCTGCATTGTCTCTGTGCCTTTCATTTATTTATATAGACAAACTCGCTAATAAAAATACAGCGATATAGGGTCAACCATTGTTTACATGTGTTTTTGAGCTCAAAAACGCATACATAAGGTTTTTAACTCAAGGAGCTCAAAAACATATAGTTAAATAACGAAGCAAGCACAAAGTTTCAGGAATAGCGTGGAGGGTTAACCATGTTTAAAAATTTGTGAGCTAAAAAACACAGACATAATGTTTGCAACTCGAGGAGATCAAAACCACGTTAATAATAAAATCGCGGAAAATTTTAAGAATGACCTACAGAGTCAATCTTTTTCAAATATTTTATTAGGAAAAAATATCTTGTCACATTTTGTTCTTTTAAAATATCCAATCATACTAAAAATAAAATATTTTATTAAATGCGATCTTGTAGGTATTGTAATTATAAACTGACAAATGTTATAATTTCTGGAATGGCAATATTTCAAATAACCTACAGCCGGAAAACCAGCCGGTGAATAAAAATCCTTTGATTTTATATAATAAATAGTTAATTAAAAGCTTTCTTCTTTTTAACTTCCCTTTAAATAAATTATGAATTGTCCTAAAGCTAGGGAAGTCATAGTTTTAGTCCGAGTTCCAAAATCGAGACTCCGTCATGTCAATATTTAAAGGTCTCAGAAAGCTTTCCTGAACGTTTCCAGAGGTTCTTCCCTTATGGATATACCTTAAGATATACCTTACGATGTTGTTTTGTGCGTCGGTAGGTCCATTTAAAATATACCTTCGATAAAACGAAAAATGAACTATATCAATTTAATAGATAGGTCCGTTTTTAGTCCTCTAATAATTTTGAAAGAAAACGTTGATTATTTTGAGCTCAAAAACGCGATAATGGTGTTTTCTTACTTTCCGAGCCGGAAAACAATATTGTTAAAAATAAGGAGGGAATTTTTATTGCCGTTACTCAGATTTTTTATTTTGAAATCGGTTAAAAAGTAGCATTATGTATTTCTTTTTAATTTTTTTATTGACGCCTGAAAATAATGAACTGGCACTGGAATGCTTACGAAGCGGTAAAAATACCGGCCACAACAAGTGCCTAAAAGTGCTTAAGTTCTATTAGGCGTATTTTATATTACTTTTATAAGACTTGTAATTTTGAAAGTTATCAATAACATCAAATATATTTGACTTGAGAATGTTTAACTGCAGCGGCCACAGAAACAAATAAATAATTATCGAGAAAAAACTTTAAACTCGTCGGTTACGAGCCTATTTTCTGTTGCGTCTGAAAATTTTTCTTTTTCACAAAATTTTCTATAACTCTAAAAGTAAACGTCGATTTCATAATTGAACAATATAAAATATGAAACAACTTACTTCATATCTATAAACGCTAGTAACTTATAAATTCCATGCAAATTCGTATGCAAATACATATATATATATATTTTTTTTTTTTTTTGAAATATAGGACTTTGAGATGAATTCGGCTACATACACCATTTGACTCTCTTGTTTTTGGTTCCTTAGACCGAATAAACATACTATATAAAAGATATAGAGTATTATCAAATATACACTGAGTTATTTTCGTATATAAAGTTATTTTTATACAAATTCGCAGACAATACATTGCCACCTAATTCATATAGAATAATATTATATAGCGAAACAATAGTTTTGATACGCTCGTGCGCACGTGCGTGTCGCTCTCGTCGTCGCCTCGACTGCCCGCGCCACCGCCACACACCACCTCTGTCCAGGCATTCCTGTGTACAATTAAATTACCCGAGTTCGCTCATACGGAATATTTATATATGTATATATATATATATATATATATAATATGTATATATAATATGTGTGTATATACAATTTTATTTTTATGACCATTGATCATATGCTCACTGGACCAATCAAATATTATTACTGCTACAATTTGTATATTCTACAAGAACTGGCTCTTCAGAACAAGATTTAGCGAATTATACATGATCAACATTTGGTGGATCTCTAGAGGAATATGAGATAAAGAATTGACAAATAATATATCAATAAAATTAATATTGGTGCATTCAATGTAGCCGTTAGAGGATCAACATTTTCCGGAAATTATCACAAAATGGAATGACGACCATAAAGATGGTTGTTGAGATTTTACAATCGAAAATGCAAAACTAAGCTTTATGTTATACTGCATAAGAAATGTATTTATATGCGGCGACATAACAAAAAAAGAGTTCTCAACATTTGCTGGGATTACAGACCTCATCAATATTTAGCGGCTACGGTTAGTTATATATGTATATACAATATGTTTGTGTGTTTTCGGGTAAAAGGTAAGACAGTAATCATTAACGTCAATCTCACAAATCACATATATTGTTAGTTATAAAAATATCCGAAGTTTTCCTTTTATTGTGGAAATAAATATGTAAATGTCGTTTTGGCAACACTGTATCTCTCAGATTTTAATGTCATCGACGTTCATGTTGGCGTTTCCGAGGAAAAGGAGATACTAACGTACCGTTGCAATAATATGTTGTCAGATAATAGGATATGATGTGCCCATGTAGCCTTGGATATACTCTTGGAGGTATCAGACGGCGAGATGAAATATTAGCGCTAGAAGGATGTATCTGATAGTGTAATTTTAAAAGAGAAATAAATGTTACCATTTTGAAGATAAGTTCCAATATTTTTTTATTTAATCCCGTACCTTTTCTGTTACGTCACGTACACAAAGCTATCTTTATTATTTAGAGATGAGTTTATTACATTGCGTGCCTCAGAGATATAATGAAAAATTATATAAATATTTATTCCAATAAAAATAATTATAGAAATAGTATTACTGAAAGATTTATATTCATTTTAGTTTTTTACTAAATATTTCAGGTGTAAGTTATGTAAATTAACACGTATTTTCAAACAACAATTAGCATATAGTCATGTCATTCCATAAGCATTTATTGATATCTACTTACATGAGAAAAGAGAATAAATATACAGTGCTTAAAACCAGACTATCATAAAATATTTTATCTCCATTTTTTATCATAAGTCTCCATCTATTAAAACGTAAATGTTGTCTTGTAGCTACTTTTGTACACTTTTTTTGAAGTAATTTTTTGTAGCACTTCTAAGGTATCACCTAACAATTCCAAAGGTATCATCAGCGGGTTAACGGCTTTTTGAGAAAAAATAAGATATTTGATGGACAGGAAGGGTAGAGGTATGGTAAAAAAATTGTCGGTACACTTCATAATACTGGAAGGGCATTTAAATACAGTAATTCACTGCAAAGAAACTGTTCGACTAGTCTGTGTATTCATTAAATTACAAGATGGAAAAAGCGATCTTTGATATACATGTATCAATAACTAGGGCTTCGAGTTTTATACGTAAAACAAGTAACCCTTATAGAATTATTTGTTGTCGCTCTATCCTTTTCCGCGTCTATCTGTCTGTCTGTCTATGAAGACTCTTTTTCTCAATAACGTGTAGGTATATCAAATTAGAATCAATATCAAATACTGAGGTATACAGTCCCTTAAACCTTTTACAAAAATCAAGCTTCAATGTCAACTCAACCAAAAAATACGGTACTATATGTTTTAAATTGTGACATTTGTAAGTAAATCAAAATCTGTAAATCAACTAGAATTATGAAATTTGGCAAGAAGTAGGTTATAACAACAAAGTCAATGAAAAAAACATGAATATTGTGAAAAAAACAAGAAAATTGTTAAAAAAAACAAGAAGAAAATTATCACTAAAAATTTTTTTAACCGCTACAAATTTATATTTGCAGTAGGAGTATAGTCTGTAATGCATACCGATGTACGAAAATAATTTTATAAAACTTCCCGCTGTGAAACTTTAAGATTTCCAATAATCATTATCTGTAAATTTTGAGAATTTATAATCTTTTGAGAATTTTTTTGAATCAAAAAATAATTATTTAGTTTGTACTGAACCCTTAAGATACGACTCCAATTTGTGTTTGTGCAATGTTTTTACTACGGTCTTTATAATGCAAAAAACTATTTTTTGGAGGATTATTTGTCTGTTAAGCCGCAATAGATAGAAAGTAAAATAATCTATTTTCTCCCATAAATAAACGAAATTCTTATACTATTTCAATTTCCACACACACAATATTTTTCTTAAAATTATCTTTAGTCTTTGCCACACATAAAAAGACGCCATAAATGGTACTCGAGAGCAGACACTAGATCTCAGATCGACACTCGATATGATCGAGATACGTTTACCGTAATAGAACCGTCTAGCGAACGACGCCGGCGCCCGCACATGTACAGCCGTACCCGGTCGTGTGCGCGCACCTGACCTTTATCCCGACCGAAACAATTGTTATTGCCTAATCCCGTGTGGAGAGGAAAAAATCTCATCCAATATAAATAAAAAAAAGTTAATCGTCCTTCGATTCATGAGCGCGTTTACGGACCGCCCTCCGAGGTACGGCTCGTTCGCTGAACTTCGATGCATCTTTTGGTTGAGTTTCTTTCTCCATATTTTTTCACAAAAGCATCAATTTCTCAGTGCTAAACTTTCTATCGGGCAATTTTTCTCGACAGACACACCTTTTACTTTATTATACGTTGACTGTAAGCCTTTGTAATCGACACTTTAAAAAAATAATGAGTTTATAATAACGATGTTAAAAAGTCAGTGTTTCAAAAGCTACTTTTGAGACAATCAACTGCGCGATAATGAAGATAGCTCGAGTTAAGATTTTAAATCATCACTATTGCGTACAGCAATCAATATTCATTTCGTGTTATGTTAATCAAAATATTTTACGACTACCAGCTTTAAAGTTTCAATGGCACAAATTGGAACTAATTGCTTTTCGGATTCTGTTAAAATACGTCAGAACTAAGACACGTATCAGTACGTACAGCATAAAATTGGAATCAATAATTTTGACGAACCGTAAATAATTTTTCAGTATGAAAATCGCCAAAAATTTTTGGTATATTCTCGCCTGTAACATTCCTTACAACATTACAATTTTTACCGCATTAGATATAAAATAGTAAGTCATTTATTTAAAAAGAAGGTAGGTTTTATTTTTTCTCAAGCATTAATATTTTAATTGTCAAAGACATTTTATTAATACATCAGTTTCAATCATTAAAAACAGCGCATCGCAAGGTTTCGAATTTAAGTGATAGCTGGAAATTTCAAGTTAAAAAAAAAAAACATTAATGGAATTAGTAAATCGAGTCCTCGAGACAATTGTTACGTATTTGCACCATCGTTACAAAGCGCAATTATATCACTTATCTACCTCTATATATTACTTTGTCAATATAAAACTTCACTGTTTATTGTGATATCATTTGACTAGCAAAAGCTTTGAAGAAACCTTAACTGTGTTGAGCGTATAAAATTGTGAAGAAACATTTTGTTTTTTCGATTTAAACTATTACATCATAATAAACGATAAACACATCCCAAAAACATATTAGTAACCATGTAAACTGTCCTTACCTTAACCTTAAAACGTTCGAGCAATTGCAAGATAGAAAAATACACATGAATGTACGCCTGTCTTACATCTTGTCATTATATTTTATTTACGTTATTCATACATCCCCTATTCGCAAGTTTCAAATGTAATCGATAATTACAAACAAACATGAAAAAATGCTAAAACAGTCATATCCCCTAATCCTTATAAACATCCCCAACATCCCCATCTGTGTTGGGGATGTTTTTTTGATATTTCATAAAAAAAAGCACGACCCAGTCAAAAGGATCATCGTCAATTTAGGGTGCGCAGTGCAAACTCCACCTACTTCAATTTTCATCATCTGGTGAGTCCGGCTACCTCCAGCACGTACATAAAATAACCGATTTATATGGATGGGCCCATTAATTTTTAGCGCGGCTCAAACTAATAAAGGTAAAGCCATTTGTTCCCTTTCGCAAAAGGGTTCAACCGTTCCACTGAATCCGAATAGTTACGTCGATGGGCTTACACGCTATTGTCTCAAGATTCACTTTATATATTTACTCGCGGCGAGTTGGAAAATGGTGATGTATCAGAGCTTTTAATTAGGAGATAATAGAGGGATTAACGAAAACATTGTTAAACTGACGAAAAAGTTCTGAGACAAAGAAAATACATTAGCTTCTTCATTGTCTCAAGACCTATTGAGTTACTACAATAACGTATTGTAAAGAAAATTATACATTATTTATAAAAACATGCCATCGTTTAGTGATTGTGTAGACACCTGAAATTCATATTATATGAATTCATATTATATTTAAATAATATGAACATTGTGACGCATGCTTTTAATACTTATTTAGAGTTTTACCACAATCTTAGGAGCAACTCAAATAGCTTTCATCGTGTTTGCATCGTAATTGGAGTCAAACACGTAAATAATAAGATACGAAAAAGTAATGACGTAACGAAGGGCCATAAAAGACGAAACTGCAAAAAGAAAGGACCGCAGTTTTGATTTCCAATATTTGTTATACTAAAAGACCCTGAATAACAACCTAGACGTCGCCGAAAGCCTTGAAAAAGCCTACTTAAATTCCAGTTTCGTCCACTAATATTCTTTAAACATTCGCCTGCTTCTTTATGATTAATTATCAAAGGAAAGTTTTCGCATGGGCAACATTAACTTAAAGTTTACATAAATAAATCAACGAAAGGTTATGAAAACCTTCAAGCTGTTCCAATTGAAAAGATCTTCATTGTCCGGTCGTCGCCATTTTGAATTTTGATTACTGCCACATCTTCAATGACAACTGGTTGGGATTTAAATTAAGCCCTTTAGTAGTATAATTACAAGTTTTCTTTAGATAAATGATATAGATCAACTAATTGTCACTCGTACCTGAATAATGTCCGCTTTATAGTCCGATCGGCGGTCGAATGAATGTCAGCAGCAGTCGAGCGGGGGGCGTCAGGTATTCTTATATCCAATTATTGTGTGAACAACAGTTAAAAGATAAATCTGTCGATGTAAGTCACCAAAATCGACCCACGCGTTTGGTCCCTAGAGAGCGACAATGGAACAAACACACATTCATACATGCATCCATGTAGGCTGTGTTTGTAAACATTTATATGTGTATAACAGTCCTTTGCGTCGCGCAGTCGGTTTAAAAGATAATAAAGCTGTCGGACATCCAAATTGCAACATTAATTTATTTTGACTATTTCAGTACCACATAAGGAACTTAACAAGAATATTCATTGAATTTTCATCCATTCCGTCCATCCATTCAATTCTATGGATAAAGGTAAACAAAAAATACAAATGATTAAGAACACATAGTAACCGGTATAAATACAATATTAATTAAAATTAAAAATAAAGTTTATGCATCAGTTGAGCATATAAAATTTGGTTTGTGAATGATGTTTGTGCAGGCGTACACAATTAACGTTAATTGAATGAAATCCGAATAACTAAAAAAAATCTGAAAAACCATTAACCCTGCAGGCCATACTTCAAAATTCCCGCTATATCTATCGGTGTGCCTTTGAGCTCGTTGAATTTTAAATATGGTACATGAGTTTTTGAACTTTTCGAGCCCAAAAATTTGAAAGACGCTTGACCTTGTACGTCATCCTTGAAACTTGTCATTACTTTCAACCTCAGTGTTTAAAAATAAAGCAGCAGTAAATTATTGAGCTCAAAAGATTGATTTTAATGCTGTTTTAAGCTCTCTGGGCTAAAAAGCATAATTCTAATTCGTTTCATAGTCGTTTTTCATGTATATATTTTATTTCAATATTTAAAATACGACATGTCTATTTTTTTTCTGGTCTTTCAATTTTGGTCCGCTTTGAGGCAATCAAAGCAGGTTTTCAATCAAAAAAATATGGCCGAATACCAATCATAGTCTAATAAGAATTTTACACGTTATTTCGAAAAAAAACACATTTTTAACAATTTATCGTTAACAATAGTCCGTTAGTATTTGGAATTTATCGGTAGAGTAGTTCAAAAAATATTGTGAAAAAAAACACTCCTTTCATACTTTTTTCAACACACTAACATGTGCACGCACACACACACGCTCACAGGCACTCGCTAACACAAACAAAGATACATAAAGGCATGCGAACATTATTCGTAAAAGCGTTGAAATAGATTTCTAGGAGCCTAAAACGTCAAAATATAATGTAAACTCTACATCGAAAGTCGGGCTAAACACATTATTTTTCCTATTTATAAAAAAAAATCGGTTTTTGATAGCGGAAAGTTGAAAAAACTCTTTTTTCATACTTCAACTACTACCAGCCGTGTGCTTCAAACTCTCATTTAAATAATTACCGATATTTTGAAATGTTTAGTGGAAAAGTTCGTAATTTACTATTGTAAATAAGAGTTTGAAATACACCGCTGTATATTATTCAAACACTCAATTCAATATCAATCTGTTTTATGGCATTTGATGTAGTTGTCTAAAGAGGAAAAGATGACCGAGTACCAAACATCAATCTAACGATAATTTTAAACGTTATCTTCAAAAGAAACCCTTTTTTTCGCAATATTTTGTTAACGATATGTCTCGAACGAAATAACTAATTTTTAAGCAATTTATTTACAACAATCGTCGTTGTTTATTAAGAACAAAAGCTGGTTAGATTTTAGAGTTTATCCTAGAGTAGTTTAAAGCGCATTAAAAAAAACGCTGGAAATTTTCCTCCGACAATATCTCTTCAACAAATCAATCGATTTTTATGTAGTTTGCGGCGATCAAGGCAACTGTTTGAGGAAAAAAGATGATTAGATTTTGGTGTCGATAGGTAGAGTAGTCTAAAAGTTATTAAAAAAATGTATAATCTTTATTTTGGAGATTGCTCTTCTTCTTCTTCTTCGGGCGGACTTAGTTCAACGTTTTAGGAAGTCTAAGTCGAGTGGACCACTTCCGAATGTAGCAATCTACCTTACCATCGATTTACCGTTTTAAAAGTTATGAGAAATTTGCATACACTCACGCATCCACGCACACACCTATACGTCTGTGAGTACAGACAGGATTCTAAAAACGGTCGAAACAGATTTCTAGGACCCTAAAACGTCAAGTTCTGATAAAATCTCGATTTGCGAAAATCGAGGTGTAGTTCTTAAAAAAATACTTCATAATTTTAAGGAAACTTTTCCATTTTCATAGCCATAATTTGAAAATACTTGACTATAAGATACAATATACATCATTCCGATATTGAAAAGACAATTAAGTTAAAATTTAATTAAGTACAAAGTCGAGATTGTCAAAGCCTTAATTTATTCAGTCCCGTTTCTTTGCCCTCAAAGATGTTTTCATGACGTTATTATACTTTTTTTGTTTTATTGTTTACGTGTCTGAGAAATAGGCGTTGGTCTTGTGTTATTAAGGCCAATAATAATTTGCGAATTGGATTTTAATTAAGATGTAAATACTTTAATTATTTTGACTAGTTTTTAACAAATTCAGCAAAATTAGCATTATTATTTTAGATTAATATGGTAAAATCTGGTTGTGTTTATGTATATATTCCCCTCGTCGGCCAATAAGTAAATTATAATTAGTTATTTATTTTCATATATTTTGAGTAAATGATTTTATCATATATGACAAAGCATTCAGTGTTTACTTTATAATTCAAATTGTCACATCTTTGTAATTCCAGCATCTTCTACACAATGTTTTTATATATTGAGCTATACGTTTTTACTCGCTGGTATAGTTAGTATAAGTCATTACTTAAGAAGTTACTTGGCAATGTAGTTCTATTATTAATGAGACTAAGTATTTCTATAAATACTGTTAACACGATTCCCGGAGGTAGTTGTTATTATTGAAAATACTGAAAAGAGATTTGGGACATTGTAACATCCAAGGAATTCCGAGAACCGTACTGCCGTGATTGCTGACGTTTAGTAAGCTTACATTACAGTCTCCGCTTATTATAGTACGTTTGGTTTTCACACTGATCTTATACAACGCTCAATTCATAATCAATATGTGGCAGAGCCAGCGTAGGTGTAGCTAGCCTGGGTGTGACCCGGGGCGGATTCGAAGTGACACCCTAAAAGTCAAAACTGTAAAGTCGAAGAAAAACTCTAATGATAAACAATGTCTTATATTTCGTTATGTGTTTTTTGTGAATCAAAATTTTCTGTCGTATGAACTCGGGTGTCACTCTTAAATGGGTGGCACCCGGTGCGGGCCACCACTGCCGCCCTCCACTAGCCGCGCCACCAGAGCCATGCTGTGATCAACTTGGATGTAGTAAAAAGACGGGCCAGTCTGACCGACGATATACCAGATTCTAACGGAATACGGACGTGAAACAGCAACTTCCGCTGTTATGACTTAGGAATTGAATGAGAGCTCCAGTGGCCCACTATCATTCTCCAGCAGATATCGCATTCCCTATTAAGAATCAAATCAAAACAAATTTAGCTTTATTTTGTAGGTTGTAGAATTGCACTTCAAATACGTCATTAAGGAGTCCTTTTTGACGTTAACATTACAATCCATTCCAAACGCTGATCCACTTAGAAGAATGGGCAGAAACTCAGAGGTTGTTTTTTTTTTGCTTATCAATACTTGAGTAATTAACAATGTAGTACAACACTTAGAAATAACATGAAGCAATCTCATTGCCGAGCAGTTCAATCCCATGGGTTTTTTTCATTAAGATATTCAAACACGATATAATAGTCTTCGCCGTGTTACTTCTGTTTAATGAGAAGTTTAAATTCATAAAATGGCAAGTTCTCAATTTCATTTGGGGTCTAATTATAAAAGCGCACACACTGCCTCTAAAATGATTTGCTAACTTTGCTTAGATGGGTTTTATCAGCAGCAAGATCATTCTTATGTCTTGTGTTAATGTTGAGTTTGAAATTATTCTGTTTCTCTTGACATATGCCAGGTTTTCGCTCATGCATTATGACGTTACAGTTAAAATATTAATTTCTTTGCAAATTTTTCGGAGAGATACTTTTGGTCTCAAACTATAAATAACACGAATAGTGCGCATCTGCAGCACAAAAATTATGTTATTATCAGCTGCATGACCCCATAATAAAATTCCATAGGTTATGAGACTTTAAAAGGAGCTGCAATAAACTGACCTCGTGGGGGTTTCATCACTAAGTGGTGTCATCAGTAAGTTCAGACGCGTCACTTCTGAAGCAGGCTTTAACAAAATACATTTTTCAAGAACGGAAGCAATAACGACGAAGGTACACGTATTGGAATTTCTATGAAGCCTTAATAAGTCTTGATATTATGTGGCTTAATAAGGTGGGTGCTTTACGGCGTAATGGATGTATTAGACGAAAATTCGTTCACTGTATTTTACGAAAATACTAATATGAACTGCTGCGCCGAAACACTTATACTTTAGTAGCACTCTTTTTCGTGCAAACATTAATTACTTTTCATATTAAAATTTTAATTACGGCCTCGTCCTAGTTTGTATGCGCGAAGGACAAGCAAACACATCGGCGAAATTAAGTTCGAAAATATTCTTACAGCGGGCAGAAAGCAAATTAGTGTACCGTTCGCATTTAGGATAATTGAACGTCTTTGAATCTGCCGGGCTAGCGTTTTGAAAATTTTAATAACGCTGTATGAAATATAATACTTCATAGTGACATAAAGAGACGTATACATAGCTATTACCTGCCACCTCCCTCGACTGTACATGGAACTAATTCCTTCATCTTCTGTACGAAGCGCTTTATCCTGGACTCTGTAACGGTTCTCGTTATAATCTCCATTCCATTTTGTCTCCGATCCATTCTTACCAATGATCCTGCTTACGGTTTCGCACTTGTTTTAGATACTGTCTCGTTCCTCATTGTAATCTAGATCCCCTGTAAGTTACTATATCGCTCTTTCCCTGATTTCTAATTCTATTTTCACTTTTCTATCCCGATTTTGATCAAGTTTTAACGGAGATCATACGGCGCTTGCTCCTAACATCCCTCTACCGGTCTCGGTTCGGATTCTGATAGCCTTATAAAATATGATTTGTAAAGCGGGGATGACTGAAAAGCTTAGAGTGTCGCCGACTGATAAGAAGATACCGAATTCGATTCTAACCATAGTTGTATTAACCAATGAGTTTGTTACATAGATTCGTTGGAAACTCTGAAAACACGTTAAGCGGTAGAGTCATCAGTGACTCTTAACCCGCATTAGATCAGTGTGACGGGCTTAAAGTTCAAGCTCCACAATCAGAGACAATGAGGTTGTGAGAAGATGTGTTCCAGCCGAGGCATAGTTCAAACGCAACACAACAATACACCTCACTTTTGTATCTTTCAATAAATAATTTTCAATGGTAGAAAACAAACAACGTTTCTCTTATACTGCTTGGCCACACCAACAGAGCGGGCGCGAACTATTGGCGTTGCGGTAAAATCAAACATAAGGGTATTGTCCTCAATATCCGTAGTAAATTGCGCTGGCGCGGCAAGCGGGTGCGGTCGTTTTACCCCATACATACAGCTATATACATTTAACTACTTCGAACGCATTTGAAACGAGACTGTATGAACATGACGCATTCAAAAGAATGACGCTTAATTATTTTTTAAGAGAAGAAGGATTTATTACTTCTATCGTAGCCGACTAAGAATTTCCAATCTCTTTCATACGTTCGTAAGTACTGTAGTCGTAAAATTTTCATCAGTGTTGGCAATGTTGGAGAATGCTAAAAGTCATGAATCTTAAGATTTTTTCGACTGCCTTTCCGAATATCCTTGGGTATTCAAAAAAATTATTGAGGTTGTCTACCTTAACCCTTACATAAAATAAGATATATGATAAGATATCGTGCGACGCGAGTACCTTTGTACGCGAAGCCTTACAATGTAGTCGTAGCATGGACTTCGATTAAATAGTCCATATTTTAGTCAAAAATATTGAATAACAGCATTTCTCATAAAAAGTTAAGTATGATTGGTTCAGTATTTTTGCTAGTAAACAAACTTGAAACGGTTAGATGAATAAAGCATATAAAAAATAGCTTATCTTTTGCTCAGAGATACAGCCACTATTTACGCAAATTTCCAAGTTGATTAGTTCAATAATTTTTGACGGATGGATATTTCAGAAAGGCAATGTTTTTCCTTTGTTTATTGTATCCTATTTTTGGTCTTAAAGTAGAGTGTGTCTTTGAAATTACTTGCTTTTGCGATTTTTGCGTCTAAAAAGACACATACAAATGAACGATGTTCGGCTTTTATGTATGAAACATTGCGTCTTGTTCATAAATACATTGAATTTAGGTGCAAAATTTGAGACTGTCTATTTGAGGCGATTTTCGCGTTTCGTTTTTCTAAATTATTCATCATTTGGCAAAGCATGTAGCGCTCCTACGTAATTTGAGGTTGATTGGTTCAATAGTTTGCGTCATTTCAATCTTTGAAAAAATTTAAACGTTGCGAGTGTGTGTACGTACGCACATATGTGTGCACGAATGCAATCCATCTCTGGATGTATGAAGGTACTTGCACAATCCACCTCAAATCCCTTCCTCCCTTAACGGAGTCCCTAACGCTCGCCCGGTGCGTGTTGAGAATTTCTCATGTCGTTGAACATTTTAGTGAACCCTCACCGATATGCAGACGTCCTAATATGTTTTTCTTCGTTATTATAGTAAGCTGTAATTGATTGTTCAATAAATGAAGGAAAAATTTGTTGCTCAATATATCGGAATTGTTGAAGCTTTTGATATCACAATAACTGCTATAATATAAAAAGAAATTGTCGACGTACAACTACCCGAAAATATAACTCAACCCACACAGTTCAGATATCAAATTAACAGACGGACAGGCCAACACACAAATAACGTTAATGAAACCGAGTGCCATTATTAGCAATGGGTGTCGATTGAAGGGCAAACTGACGAACTTCGACGGTAGTTAGATCCTTCGAACTCCAAGACCGGAAATGAAGGTAGCCGGGTTTGCTGTACGCCTTCAGTTCACCATGAGAATCATAAAAAGGATTTAGTCTGATGATAATAGCTTTTTTTACATTCAAAATTAAACATAAGCATAGAGGGACTCTCCACGATGAACTCTGCCAACAGCAGACATCTCGATACAAAATGCCCTTGATCGAATCATTTCCGATTATTTCATTCAAATTCAGATAGATCATCATATTGACCGAGTGGAAAACTTTGCACTGCAATGTAAACTTTGCTATAAACGATCACAGTTATTGAAAATAAATATAAAACGGAAAAGTTCTCGTGTGATGAAATCTTTACTCAAATCAAATCTCATGTTCCATACCTCGTAGATCACGTTTAAGCCATCGGTTCCAGACATTTTCATCTCATACATGACAACGGTCTTTAACAACCTCTAATCTGCCCTAGGCCAACGTGGAGTACTTAAGGACCAAGTTCCACAGTATTCTATTGTAATACGAAAACTCAATTATAATTTTAACCTACGCGCAATGATTATTAAATAAAGTAATTTATTAGTGTTAACTAAGTTGCTTCAACTTTCTCAACTAATCATCTTTCTACAAAGTGAATCAGTTCATTCATATATATTTTTTTTTTATTAAATTTATGGCGTAAGAAACTCTAGCTGTAGTTTGAATTTAAAACATTAATTCGTGCAAAGTTTTTACTGTGCACTTACATGAAGAAAATTATCAAAAAAAACATTCGGACTAAATTGAACTGTTCATGTTTCTTATTTTTATTTAATCAATAGTAGGATTTATATAATTTTTTCAAATGTTGCTTCGCATTTTCCGATTTAAGCTTTTTATTGCAATCTTACCTACGACAACTTAAAAATTATTTAAGTAGATGAGAAGTTACAATTTGCTTTAAGCTATCAGTCCAAAAAAACTGTGAAATAGACAGACGAATAAACACCATAGTTTTAGGGATCTTAATGCCAAAATCGCACTTTCCTTGAGTTCACTAGTATCTGCCGAACCGTTAACTATAACTAAAAGAATGCTTTGAGTGTGTAGTCGAATGCTAATTTAATATGTACATAGAAACGATTTATGCGGTTATACGAATGGGGCAAAATTCCTAACGTCATAGGTTTTTTCAGCTTCAATTTTCTAAAATTTATGGCGCGAAGGTGGTGACTTCACAAGAATCTTCAATTTTAAACTTAAATGCTATATTACAGTCTAATAGATGAAATAGGATTTTTTGTCTATGATTGCCAATTATTTTCATTAGTTTGTGGGGTTTGAATCTTTAAATATTAGTAATATTACACAATTTGATGTAAAGGCTTGATTTTCTTTTTTTTGATATTCTCAAATTAAAAAAAAAATGTTTTCCATAATGACCTTTACGTACTAAAAATTATTTTCACTGTTTTTATAAAAGAAAAACAACAAAATAAGTGACTGTTCCATTAAACATTTTTATTTAAGATTTACCCCTCCTAGCTATAAGTTAAAAAAAAAATTCACGGCATCCGAACCTAGATCTTGTTACGTCCCAGCTAGATTTATCGTTTGCTGAGCCACTCAAAACTTAAACGCTATGATACCACTGTTTTGCTTATAATTTTTTAAGCGGCGTCATTTCATCGTCTCATAAGCAAATTTGGTTACAAGCATCGTATACGTGTCAAATGTGTGTGTTCATACGTGTACAATGAAATCGACCTAGCTGACCTACTTTACACGACCGCATCTAAACAAGACTTCGCATATAAGTTTCGGATGAAACATATGTATATGTTACATGATTTGCTTAGGCAATATGTATTGCATCGGTTTCGAAGTAGCTTTGCGAGAGGCTGTTCACGATTTATGACGGTGACCAAATCGCGTGGTGCTTATGAGAGACAGACTTTACAAATATTATAATATTTATACATATTAGTTTTAATTGAGAACATAAGTGTATGAATTCGGAAAAGGAAATCGTTAGATATGTGTGCACGACAGACTATTTCGTAGTGCATAAGACAGTGATAAGGAAACACATAGTCATGATAAGTACTATTAATAGTGATAGGGACTGAACAATAGAAATAGTATTGTGATAACATTACGGAAATAGTTATATTGTAAATCGTGTATATAGTATTAAGAAAATAGTTGTATAAATCGTAGGTCGTATCCAACCGAAATAAGTATTGATTAAATAAATGTGATTTATATTGTAAAATGTTAGAATAAGGCGACTATAGTCTTTTCTACAAATGGTACATTGTAAGAGTTAATTGCAAATCGTGAGGGATCCCCCACAAGGCAAGTCACGCGCCGTCAGCACCCCCGTGTATTGTCCGGCCGCGTCAGGTAAAGCAAAGCTGAATAGAGTACCAGCTAACAGCATCGTCGAACTAGCAATGTTTTTTTCAGGGGGACTTGTGGATTTCAGTGGATTTCAGCCCCATGCTACCGGTGCGCACGGGCGCGCCGGTGCGCGTTATGCATGTTTTATCTCCTCTCGTCGCCAGAGGAAAAAAAACACGTGTGGCACTCGGGAACTGCCGCGGTAAAGCTATTGCATAGTATTTTTTATCAATTTATGCAATTATAATTATTTATTTATTTTATTTATGCAGTATTTTTTTTGAGGAGGTGCCCTAACGCCGAAACTCTAAGCAGGCATGAGTTACCAGATTGCGGGGCGAAGAGGGGGATTACGCATGCGCATTAACGTCGATACAACCAATGCCACCAAGAGGCGAGTTGTTGAACTAAAGAGACAAGCGTGATATATCAAAAAAGTCATTAAAAGTTCTGTTATTCATCAATAGATGGCAAAAGTAAAAAGTATCACCGCTGTGCCGGTCGGAGTGGGGGTGTTAGGTTATTTTCGTTACGGAATTTCTGGATTCGGTCTCCACGCTCAAGGCCCGCAATAGAAGCTATGCAATGACTTAAAAAGGCAACAGTCACTATCAGCGCGGCCATCAACAAGAAAGAAGCTACGAACAGTGGTGTGGAATGTGCAGTGAAAACACTGCTTCACTTTCATTTCGGAACCAAGCCTAGTTTCTGTGTTTCCGATAACATGTAGAGGATTTTTGGCCTTAATTATCATCTTGTTATGCCTGAAAACTCCATCAATAAATTATTTTACATCACGCTTTGTGTTTATCT
The DNA here is from genome assembly GCA_005406025.1 of Eumeta japonica. Lineage (NCBI taxonomy): Eukaryota > Metazoa > Arthropoda > Insecta > Lepidoptera > Psychidae > Eumeta > Eumeta japonica. Next base: position 75,537 of record BGZK01001016.1, read on the forward strand.
TTAATAAATGTTTAGATGAAAGCGTGTTTCCCGATCTTATGAAAGAGTTTAGTACAATTCCTTTATCCAAAGGCGATAGTATAAAAAAACCTTAACAACTTTAGACCTATATCTATACTACCACCATTTAGTAAAATTTCGCAAAACTGACTACATCGTTATCGCATTTAAATTTAACAAAGAATGCAATTTAATTTTACTTAAGATTATTTAACAATAGATGCTGGCGTTGAGCATGCGCACCATATTTTTTACAGCTCGATAGATTCGTGGGATGCATTAGGAGTGAATTTAAATTTGTTTAAAACATTAGACTGTGTTAATGAATAAAGTATGATCAGAAAATTTCATCATTATTGAGCGGTAATTCGGGAACTTGGCATTCTAAGCCGGCATTTGAGTAAAGAAATAACGGCTAATAAGCAAAGCTTTTCGCTAAATTGAAGGTTGCAAGAGGTTTATTGAAGCGCTAAAAGCGCTAAAAGAATCTTAAGATTATAACAAGCGCTAAGAATTAAGAGTTATAGCCCTTAAATTGAGCGTAACATTTTAGTAGGTTTTTCGACGAGGACACAAAAGAGTTACAGAACAAAATTAAGAGATAAAAGGGAGCTATGGTAATACTATAATAATGTTACGTTACTTTTTTTAGCGCTAAGAGCGTGATGTGTATTTGAATAATGATAGTATTGCCTTACACTTACAAAGGCTATAAGAACTGTTACATGGATTATACTAGCACCATGATGAAAGTCGTAAGTAGATGAGAGGATATGAGACCTTATGACAAATCTGCTTCGGTTACAAGATTAATTTGTGACACACAAAACTGTGTGATGCTGTACAATTCATAGTGTTGTAAAACAGGTAATGTATATACCATTCGGCGAATCGGAACAATTTATTGATAGTAGTCTATTTAAAAATAATGAAATTTGGAAATAATATTTGGAAATAATCATTCAATCAATCAACCAACCAATCAGTCAATCAATCAACTAATCAGTCAATCAATCGATCAATAAATCAATCAATCAATCAATCATCACTACTACGTACGTACTATCGTACGTCATAAATATGTATATATATATATTATACGTATTAATAATATTGTTAAGAAATAATAAAGGGTCCGGTCGAGTCTTGCTTATTTAGCAAAGTTTAATAATTTATTACATATATAACGTCTCGTAAACTATGTGAAATTCTAACCAAACTTTGCCCATTTTTGTATTTAGTTATTGTAGTGAACAAAACGTCGTTGTACATGTGTGTGTGTGTGTGTGTGCGTGTGTCATGTAGAATTAACGTTAAGGTATTATATTAAGGAATTATGTAGAATCAAGCAAATTGTCCAATACGTGTCATTTTTGGTTTTGTTCCTCCATTTTGAATTTCGCTTTGATAAACTAAAATGGCGGTATAATAAGCCTATAAATAAATATAATTGTAACTTCTTGACATTAACTTTATAGTTTATAATAATAATAATATTCTATTAGCAACTTTCATCTACTTTCACCGTTCCATTTTTAAATACTTCCAACAATTTCCATGCTTTGTGATATAAAATCCTAAACCAATATACGTTTACAACAAGTGATGAATCAGCTAGAGATAATGAGGTGATATATTTATCACCTCATTATCTCTAACTGATTCATGGTCTCTCTAGCTGATCAATATAGAGGTAAAATATATAATAAAGAGGTGAAGTTGGAAATTACAAAGACTACAATAACGACACATATTCTAATTGTTCCCTTTTAAGTTATTTAAAAGAGTTTGGTAAAATTCCAAAGCATCTATTGTCAGCAGAGATTTCTTTAGTGCTTGCTAAGAATATCGTCAATAATGGCTCTTGTAGAATCTCTTGGGTTTTATGAGAATTTGCTATATTCTCCAACGAAAGGCGATAGCCTTTCTAACTTTAAGGGTTACTAAGGAAATATTAATTTGTTAAATAGAACTTATAGTTGTTAAATTCGTTGGAGAATATAACACAAGAACTTGCATTATAGCGATCTAAGTCGTTACTTAACGTCCTGGAACTTAAGGACCATTCGCTAGTTGTTCTTATAGACATAAAATACAACATATAACTATAGTTTTGATTAACAACCACATTTTAATGCCAAGAATATAGACACATATATACAAGATACACACAGCTAGTGTAGTATCTTTTTTTCTCTTAGGGTTTTAAGGTAAGTCCTATGTCACTGAAATGTTTGTTGGGAGAAGTCAGTAGATTAATGCCAAATGAGATCATAGACCGATCTGTGATCCACACGAGGTTACCACAGATGTCAGTCCTTGATCTGCTTCTGTTTTTGTCTGCATAAACGAATTATCTGCCATTGTTAAGGACGTTAATGAGATAATACTGCTTGCATATGAAACCTCTCTGATACAAGTTAAAATAAAATAGCTCGCTTATGAATACGTGTGAACATTGCTGTGTCGAAAGTAGAGAAATAGTTTACTGCGCATTACATCGTTATAAACTTCATAATGAAATACACACTACATTATAATGAAATAAAATCAAAATACATAATATTGTATCTACCAAATATAAGATATAGAAAAGGCACTGTTTCAGTAAGAAATAAAGAACTGGATATTTTAATACTACTCTATTCTTGAGAGAATTAGGAAAACCCCAAAAGCTTATAGGATTTATCTAGAATAGTATTCCAAATAAATCCTATAAGCTTCACTGGGCTTCTCACATCAGTACGTTGGCAGCATGTTGGCTTAGCTGTAATTGGCTATTTAAAAATCATCTAGTTAAAAGCATGCAAAATTTATCAGTCTCTATAACCGTTGGATTGATTTATTTTGGCTGTTTCCATAGCGTGATGTCATATGACATCTTGCTGTAGAGACATGGCGTGGATATTCATAGAATTTTTGCTCAGAAGCGGGTCCCTCGATTTAGAACCTGGGACGTGTATGTCTTAGAACTAAATTTAAGGAAATGTAATTTTAAATTTGGTATTTCAATTTAGAGAGAAAACATATATATATGTGCAATTAAAATTGTTTAAAAGGTATAGTGATCAACATAGGTTTAATAGAATATTAATCTCGTTTATCAATGACCATAAACTCATATAAAATAAACTATAATCACATATCAGTTGACTGCACTCACGAACTCATTTGAGGGACTCTGTGAACACGTGTTTGACGAGTTCTGTTTACGTGCAAGATCGATTTTTATAAATTTCAGGTCATTATTAAGTAAATATTGATTAAATAAGCATATTGCCACTCGTACTGAATATTTAGACGACAAGTATCCATTGGCATAATCAACCGATTTCTTGCCGGGTTGTTTCATTATTCAATTGATGTGTGTTTATTGTAGATGTGCATAATAAAATTAGAACGAACAACCCATAACCTTCTTGCTTATTCTTCTTGAGAGAAAACTACCTCCCGAACGAGCTGTACAATGTAAATTCATAATATATGATATGTATCAAGTGATATAGTATATATGAAATAAGTGAGCATATTTTAAATATTTCATAGCATGGAATAATAAAAAATATAATTTCAATTTGAAGAAGGTTCATTAGTGGCGAGAATATGTAATATTATTATCATAAATTTTCGAATTCAGTTACCATAAAAATCTTATAAAACCTACTTAATGTTATTAGTTCAGGAACGGAAACATTGAAATATATTAATAATATGTAAGTAGACGAAAATGTTGGTAGTGTTGACGATAAATAAACATTATCTACACTATTTAATATGAAAAAAATGTGAAAAGGTATGTTTTAATAGTGAGACTATTAAAATCCTGATATAATAATCGATGTTGTAAATTACATATCGGCAAATATTATACACATTAGGGTGAACTGCCAAATAGGCTCCAAAGCTTTGTTTGAGTATAAAAATAGGCCATAAGCTTTTAATATTAATATTAAGACAGACCGCGTCGCGCCTTTTGATTTTCTATAGGAAATGTAAGGGAAAAACAATTTGTGCTCCTTCTGAACAAAAATTATTTTGAACGCTCTATGAACAAAAGCCACTAAGTAATATTTGGGTAAAATCCACTTTTTCTAATGATATTCAAGATCAGAGTTAAATTTACCATAAAGCCCGGTTTTAGAGTTATTAGTCTAATCAACAAAATACATGTAATTAAATATAAAGCTAAAATTAAATTTTTCAGACATATTGACCAATATTTCCTCTGAAATAGTAAAAAATGTAACACTTTAAGAAAATTTTCAATAAAAAGTGGCTTTAAAATTGGGTTTTGATATTTTTTTTATTTTAGAAGTAAAAATATTTTTTCAATCGCGTTTATAATCTAACCAAGATATAAATCAAAAGACAAGTGGCTTTATTTCATAAATCCCTTTACTTTATTTATAATTTTATTATATTTTTAACTTTATGCCAAAAAATATTTAACCTATACAAAGACACCATTACATTATTATTATTCAAGATCTCTTATAGCGAATCGGTTAAACTTGCCTATGCTCACGCGCTAATTGTAATACATGCTGCAACTGTTCACCTTTGGTGGGACAATTATCATATTCTTCAATTAGTGTTATTCCTCGTACAAAATAGGTATCATGCTCCTCGTTCAGCTACGTCATTATTTGCTTTAAATTAAAAAAAAATCCATATCCGTTTCAATATTTTCTCTAAAAATTAATGATTTATGTAAAATAATACTAAAAATTCGGTCATGGTGAATTCAAGTCGACCATAAAGTCTTTAAACAAGTGAGTTCATCAAAAAAATAGTCAAATTATTTTTTGTATAGCATGCAAGTGTATACATAAAGATATCTGAAGATTATTACATGATGTATCAATCAATAGCTAGTTAAAAGGATAACAAAAAGCAGAAGTATTTTTTCATATGACTCTATGATATGAAAATATTTATGTCTTTTAATTTTTCCAATATTTAAAGTATTTTGAACAAAAAAAAATTGTAAAAATTGCTGTTTTAATTTACGTGTGACAAGGTCGGAGGGATGGGGGTTGGTCAAAACCTTATAATTTATGTGACGTAATTTACGGATGGCCCCCTAATGCAACTGTAAGCGGAATGAACACCTGTTTTCTTCCCTCGGGCAGGAAGCCCTTTAAGTAAGGGCTTAATAAAGGTATTGAAGTGCAATAATATCTTTTCTGTTTTCAACCCTATCACAGTACCTTCTGTATATTTCAAACGTACATAAATGTCGTTCTAACCGTTAGTTAATCTGACAGATATATCTTCACGAGTGAAATGAATACTAAACTTGCGGTTGCAAAATAGTTTATATGAAAAATATAGCCTGTGGCAAGGGATGAAACACGATTTCAGATATGTTTCATCCATTGTCGATTTACTCCTTCTATACATTTATTGCTGATAATCAAAAAATGCGATGCAGACTAGCTAGATATGTGTGAAAAACGAATGAGAAAAAATTACTATGGATGGTTAAAAATTATTGTTTTTTAAAACAATCTCAGTTACCATAAAAGCATGTTTTCATACAAATAAACCCATTTTAAAAACATTCATACCACGCCTCCCTGGTGACCTCTAACCATGTTCTTCATACTCTTCGACATTCTTTTCTGATGATAAAAATCGTTGACCGCGTAATTGGTTCTTCATTTTTGAGAACAAAAAAAAAGTCACAATGTGCTAGGTTGGGGTTGTGTGCAGGATTTTTCATTAGATCTACGTTTTTCACCTTCAAAATTTATTTGTCTGCTTGACCATGTGAGAACTGGCATTGTGATGGTGTACGATGATACGACGTTTACGGTTATTTTTATTACGTCCCACACCAAATTTGACACCCCTTCTTTGAATCTGGTAAGCATGGCCAAGTGATGTGGCTCGTTTTTTGATCCTCAATCACATTGTGTGATATCCCACCACCAATATTGATAGTATTTGATTAATGTCTATGCCTAAAAATGCCCGAATCGCATGGTAGATCACATGCCTGTCTGTTTCGATCACACACGCACAGCATCGATGTTTTTGTTGTTCACGGCGGTAGACGAGCGACCGTCACGAAATTCGTCACTGGGATTGACACGACCGCGCTTGAATTCCGCAACCAGTCGTAAATAGTCATCTTGCATGGCGCTTCTTCGCTAAAAGCAGTTCGAAGCCGAGCGAGGTTCTATTGAGCTGTCAATAACACTTAAAATCATAGAAAATCACTCCGAAAATTTACACGACTTAAATCCATAATAATAAAGATACGCAATTTTTTGAATGATGCCAGTGTAAAAACAATTGTTATTTACATGAAATAAACTATATTTTGCAACCACAGAGTTATATTTCAATGTAGTAAAAACCTTTTAAATATTGTGTATGTATGTGGCCAGTTCCAAAAACATATAGTGCGCCTCACGTATTAAGATCACTATTGTAACATTGTATACTTAACGAAGCTTTAAATCCTGTGTGAGAGACAACTTTTTTTATTCGCCTAATATACATGCATTTAATCCGCACATATGCATGTTTATAATGTCATTTGTCTCCAAAGCGAATGCACTTTTAGGTGGATTATATCATCATGTCAAAGTTTTTAGAATTTATTTCCCACGTAAAGAGCTGGTACGTTCGAAACGTGTACATAACGAGGAAAAACAATAACGTGAAATGTTTAACTTATGACGGTTTCATCGATGAATTCTCATGTTGAAGGAAAAATTAATTTAAAATATTAAAACGACTAACGAGGTAATTATTTAGCACTCGCATTATCCATGAAATGTTATGTTCTTCAACCTAAACGACTTCAATTACGTTTAAAAGTATATTCGGACTTCTATCGTATTTCGTAAGCGAATTAAAAAATTCTCTTTTACTGCTAGCAGCGTAATTCCATACGCTCTTAACCTCATATTTGACGTGTTTCGCTCGCTAAACGGCTCGTTGTACTCGATGTTTATGATTTCTGAGAAACTTCATTATTTTTTTATGACAACACTATTTTCACTGCGTTAATATGATGCCATAAACAAGGCTTTGTGTTACACTTCACTGCAGGCATCTATGTTTCAATTTTCTTGACATCTAATTCATCTATCTTGTTATCAAGTTGCTATATACTCCCAACTGACAAAATAGAGCATTTACAAAAGATAATCCGTCTTTTGGATTTCTTAATATATCTTAGTATATCATGAGACAGTACATCCAATTAATTGTATGATACATTCTGGTGTTATATATACTTTGGTATTATATATATTACATATTCTGGTATTATATATTATTATATATAATATGCTGTATTCATATAATAGTACGAATACAGCATATTAGATCAACCTTTGTATAAAAAGCACAGAGGCCATATATTCATCTGTCAGTGTTTTGTCAAAGCCTTGTGCAAACTTAAAATTATTTTGTATTAAAGCATATAAATATAAAGACGAACAACATATTCTACAAAATAATCGAGGACGAGGTCAAAACTTGAATCGGGAATTATGGGGATTGGAAACAAGAATGCGGCCGAGATCAGAATCTAGAGCAGATCAGAAACAAAATCGAAACTGCTAATGGAACCGAATGTCAACAGAGAACAGAAGAGGGATATGTACCATGATTGGCAGAGAGTGTCCGACACAAAACACGAAAGAGTTTGTTGTAAAATATGCTTCTGAGGTCGAAACTGCGTGCGAAAGATAACACAATATAGTCCCACTCAAAGCTTAGTTTCCCTTGCGTCTCTGTAATATACATACAATATATACTTATTAGTACGCCTTTACAAAATCCATTCATGAGACCTATTCATTGTAAATTTGGACAAATTGAACGATACCTATTATTCTAAAGAATATTAATTGAATGCCTTTAATATTTAATACTAATGACTAAATATTATAATTCGCCATAAGAGTGTAACGGATCTACGCGCTGACATCCGGTTATACGTAACAAGCCAGCGCGTGTCTTAACTGGCAGCGATTATCGGGAGCCTTAAAAGTGTAAAGCTCGGGAGAGCTCGCGAATTATAAAGAGCTTTATACAAATTAACGATACGCATTCCTACAAGTTTAATCTATATACAGACAAAGACAAGTACAAATTTTTCATATATTATTTTTGCACATTTTTTTGCATACTTTATTCTTGATCAAAAAAGACCTACCACTAAATATTATAAATGCCTGTCAACTGCCAACTGGCATTTTTATAAACTGATTATTACTGTTTTATTTACTTTCAGGGAAGAACTCGTTATGTTTCATTGTGTTTGTTTACTATGAAAATATAATATCAGCAAAATGCAGAAAGTTCGGCATGTATTAGAATTCTGTACACAGTGTAATTAATATGACGAATAAAAAAGGTTGCGGGTAATTGGATTTAATAATCCACTATATTTTGAAAAAAAAAATTAATTCAAACTTAAATTCGAAAGAACTGTGAACATATGAAGCTGTTGTGATGTTTAGAATATTTTGATTTTATTTTAATTATATAATTTCAAGTTTTCTTCAAACAAAAAGAAACCTACATCGTTTGACTCTAACGCACACTGACTGAATAGCTAGTTATTGCTAATCATACTAGATTTCTTTGCATAAATCGATCTAGTACTATAACTAGTGCACTAGTGTCTAGGCAACAAAAAGTTAATAAAAAATTAGCACACTAGCTAGTTCAATTAGCACTCTGAAAACTGCATAATGTAATGAGCGTTTTTCAATACTAGTTTTCTAGGCAGAATTTCTCAGGGTGAATACGAGGATCGCTGCAATCTGGCCATACATTTTACGCGGAGGCGAGTTATTGAATTTGAAAATTTAATGTAAAGGACGCCCTTTCTCATTGGGGACTATGAAATAGCTATTATGCTATGAAAAAGCGAATGTATGCTATAGTTTATTTATTTTACATAATGATGTGAACATATCGATATTTTAACATACGAACAAAAAGTTACAATAATAACACATACTTGTTATCGGTCACCACTCTGATTGGGTAAAAACCATAGACCAATACTAGTATCGAGATAAAATGTAGATTATATTACTCGTGGACAGTGTAGCTTTCAATGGGCGAAAAATTTTTAGAATCGATTTAGTAGTAAAATAGACGAATGAAGCCAAAAGAAAATGTTTTTGTGCTCAGGGATAAAGTAGTTTACTATTGCTAAACGAATTTTCGGAATCGGTTTAGCGGTTCAATTCATTAATACAAACATGCTAATGAATCCGAAGCATTAACTGCACATCACATACGGATGACTCAAGGGACTGACAAAGAAATGTTGATTTTCACATATAGACTAGCCGTCAAACACTCGCTTAGCGCTAGGCGTAAATTTAGTACCTAGTTAAAATAGTTTTTTATTTAGTTTTAGTTATTCACCGTTCCGTGAGCCGCTTCCGCCTTCAATATTCCGTAAGTAAATGTGTAAACGATTTACAAAGGCAAATTATCATCTATTCTGTCATGATTTATACCACGACGTGCATGCGCACGTATTTATTTAGCGAGTCGTGGAGTGACGTCACGCCATGACGCCGCTCGCCGGTGATACGAGTAGCGTCGTTTGAATCAATCCTGTAATCGGGTCGAACCTAACGTAGCTCGTTAGCTCAGCGGTTAGAGCGCCCAACTGATTCTAATCTATTACAGAGGTGGTCGGGGGTTCAAATCCCTCACGAGCTGAAATTAATACTTTTTTTTTATCTCAATCTCTTCACTATTATGCTTTGTTCGTTTAATATATTCATATTATCAAATTAAACATTTAGTAATGTAAAAAAAAAACGAAAGATGCTTAACTGTTATTAGTGTATAATGTATAGCTGTTAACAGTTTTATTTGTAAAACACTACATTAAATGCTTCGCAAAAAAAGTCCTTGGAATTTAGTGCCAACAAAAAATTGATTAGTTATTAGTCACGTAATCTAGTCAAGTGCGAGCTGGCCTCGCGTCTTCCGTGTACCATATAACTTTGATGTTATTTACACAAAAAATATGACTCATTATTTAAAAACGAAAAAACCGGAAATATGCACAAAACCCTTGAAAAACTTCAAATGATTGTCAAATGACATATCAAATTCGATAAACACAATGAAATGATTGAAATGTAAATCTAACACTATTAAAAACTGTGATCGTGTCGTGTCTGAATCAAACATCAATTCAAGCATTACTGGATCTATAAAATATTGCACTACTATGAACGGTATTTCTACAAAGCAACGTATTCTTGAACCAGGGGCAATTATCCAATCACTGAAAAAATTGGTTGCCTGTAAAGTCGGTATACGGGCGAAAGTTTTACGTGACAACGACTTTGAGTGGTAAAATCATTTTAATGTGAATATTCATTCGTATAGTAGGAAGAAGGATGAAATAATAGTAACAATTTAAAACATTTATTTATACAAAGAATTATATTTAAAACATTAATTTATACAAAGAATCTCGCACTGAATTTCATATTAACAAAATTTTATTTTTACCTTTACACATACATACGTATTTATATACAAATATAACTACCTTCACATTATCACTACACAATCGTTTTACAATTAACTGGCAACGTGTAAACTTGTATGCAGGCGCTTAAGCGAAATAGAAGCGCAAGACATGAACCGGTGTGTATGCCTATCTCTCTCACTCTTTCTCTCTCGCTCTGTCTCTCTCGCTCTTAGGCGGGCTAACTGTGCTCGAGTGGAAGGGACGCGTGCCTTTCACTTTTTATGTCTGTCTCTCTCGCTCTTAGGCGGGCTAACCATGCCCGAGTGGAAGGGACGCGTGCCTCTCACTCGCTCTCATTGTGAGCGCATAACGTGAGCGGAGCGTAACGCAGTTTCTTGAAGTGTCACCCGGCAAACCAATTTATAAGACGTTGTCACGTCAAAAACCGGACAATTGCGAATAAAACTTGAACCCTGAGGGTATTTTGTGCACCTAATTTTGTACGTAGATATTTCATCCATCAAGTGTCTCGATGATTTTCCGAAGAGTCCGTTTTGATTGCGACTCTGGCGAGATATCGGTCCCGAGATCCAAAATGTTGCTTTTTTCAAAAAGGTTTCTGATTTCGTTAAAATATTCAAGTTTTCGAAAACCTTAAATTTGCTTAGAACAAAGTTCAAATCTTCTCAAATATGTTGCTGTACATCACATTCCTTACTATAATAACAAGTATGAGATTATAATCATAAAAAAAAATTTTTCGTATCTTATAACTAAAAACTAGCGATTGTCCGATTTTTTTACATTATTTGTAACCTTTGTTCTTGTTACAACAATACCCTATAGGTTTCGATTTATTTCCGGGTTTGAAAACATATGGCATGCGAGTTTTCTAGGAGTCTCCAAGTGTGAATACGAGGATCGCTGCAACTTGGCCATACATTTTACGTGGAGGCGAGTGATTGAATTTGAAAGTTTAATGTGCTTGTAAGGGAGGCCCGTTCGCTTGGGGCACTACAAAATCCCTGTTACGCTGTGAAAAGTCGATTATTGTTCCGAATGAAATACAAATCAATATTTTTATATTCCGCGCTTAACATTTATAAGGTCCCTTGACCTTATTATAGTTTAAAGGAAAATAAGAATATTTTTTTGTTTTAATGGAATAAAACTACTCGTATTTAAATTTCAATGAATCTACATCGAGAAATAATAAAAATTTATTGGAATATAATGAATTTTATGCATTTTTGAAGAAAATATATCGCTTTATCAGATGCGCAGATGAATATCATTTATCTGTGATGCTGTTTGAAGTGTTTTCTCGCGCCTTAGTTTTAAAAGAAAAGCATTGAAGGCGGGATAAATTCGTAAAATGATATGACGTATTTCAATATAAGATCTTATACATTAAAGGTATTTTTAATTTGAATTGTTAATTTCGACATAATTTTGACACCGGTCCTATTTTTAATTTTTAGAATTGATTTTGTAGTAAATTAGTGGAATGAAGCCGGGAGAAAATGTTTTTTTTGACGTGACAACGTCTTAAATTAGGTTGCGGCTGGGAGTCACTTATGAAAAAGTGTAACGCTCGGTAACGTTACGATGAGTCACCGAACGAGAGAGAGGCCCGCCGAATGCCTTGCGTCTCTCTCCCACTCAACTATGATCGGTCTGCCGCGCGCGCAGCACTAGAGAATTAGTGCATAGCTTGCAAATGTATTGCAAGTTATTGTATGTATATTTGTATATAAATACGTATGTATGTGTAAAGGTAAAAATAAAATTTTGTTAATATGAAATTCAGTGCGAGATTCTTTGTATAAATTAATGTTTTAAATATAATTCTTTGTATAAATAAATGTTTTAAATTGTTACTATTATTTCATCCTTCTTCCTACTATACGAATGAATATTCACATTAAAATGATTTTACCATTCAAAGTCGTTGTCACGTAAAACTTTCGCCCGTATATCGACTTTACAGGCAACCAATTTTTTTTTACTCAGGAATAGTGTACTTTTCTATTAGTGAAAGAATTTTCAGAATTGGTTCAACAAACAGTTTAGTTTATTAACAAACATGCTAATGAAGCCGGAACAAACGGTATACAACATGCGAATGACTCAAGGTACAAATAATGAAATATTAATTTTTATGTATAGATAGATTCAACTCCGGTTTTGTATCTGAAGTGGGCGGGTTATCGTTGGAGGGAAGAGATGCAAAAACCATCGATTGCCACGGCAATTGTTTATTACATCACTCTCAGAATAATACACTTAGAATTTAATACTAAACTAGATTCGACACTGACAATATGATACGAGAATTTCAATTACGTTCAGGGTTATAAAAGGGTACGCAAAAGGGTAAACGCTCGGACGGTCGGCGGTGTGCGTTTCGTGGCTTACGTTGCGATCCACTGAATAAAAAACTCAAACCTGAACTCCGTGCGGCCGTGTAGGCGGTGCAGCGGCGCGGCCGACCAGTTTCCTGCGTAGGCGCAATCTCATTATATATAAAAAATAGGAAGGTTTGTTTGTACATAATTTTATTTATTTATTTTATGACTTTATATATTTTTTTATCACTATAAAATTTATTTTTATGTCGCTACATATACGCTGATCATAGGCGTTGATGTTTAGTGACGTCATCGAGTATGGCATTGTTTGAACTATTGGGTACAATGGGAGTAAAGTAACATGTCATAATTATATTGATTATGTACAGCAAAAGCACGAGGTTCGTTAGCTCAGCGATGAGATTTGTGTAAGCAAATTCCTCACCAGCTATTTCTTTTTTTATATTGAACATTGAATTTTTTCGCATGTTGTGATGCACTACAAAACGACCTTCAGCCCTTTAAATTTGAAATTTAACATAATAATATTCTTTAAAATCCGAACATGTAACAATAATTTTTGCCAAAGATATTGTTTAGAATATAGAAGTGTGTGGCATCGTCTATGTTTTCTTGTGTCTTGTAGCAATACTATCAATAAAATATGTTTAAAACATCTATTTTAAGATAGAAAAACCTGAATGTTTAATTTATACAACACATTAGCCGCTATCCGCCCGCTTCGTTTGGTGTAAATTGGCATTCATCAATAATTGTTTTATTTGATGATTCAAATACGGCCTTGGTTTCGCTCGCATGTGCATAGAGACAATCTATTCATTTTTAATATTAGCTGTTCCCTCCTTCAATTCTGATCTCGACCACAGTCCTGTTATCGATGTCAATTCTAATTGAATTATGAGGTCTCATCCCGCTAAAGCAATAGAAGAATTTAAGCCAAGCTTGGTCCTTCCTTGGCCACAAATGTTTGTGATAACAAATTACCATTTATACTGGCAATGGTAATTTCTTTTACATAAAAGATAATCTTGTTTATAGTACAATCATATTATATTAACTTTATTTCCTAATTAAGAACATAATCTACCTCTATGAGATATTTCATTACAATCCGTCCAGCCTTAAGCGTATTTAAAATATCCATACATACTTTTGCATTTTCATATTAGAAACAGCCTATAACCATATACATACAATTCCACGTCGAATGGTCGAAATCCCATATCAATACGTTTAGTATTTTTTAAGTGATAATCTGCCAAAAAACTATTTTCCTTATATGTATAGACTAGCTGCCCTGACCGACGTTGTTCTGCCCTTTCTCGTGGGTAGCTTTCTCATCTAGTTAATGTTTGCAGCTCCAACGATATGAACATGGAATAATTTTTTCAAACTTTGTATAGATCGATATCAATCTCAATGCCACTGGTCCCATCCCAACACTCGTTTTCGACTCCAGTCCCGTTCTTAATTTTGCTACTGGTCCCGCATTCGATTCTGACGTTGGTCGCATTATGTTCACCGTCTTATTTTGTATTCTGATTCTGGCACCTTATCATATGAATTCATATAATGAAAACTACGAAAAAATAACAATTCAAAAAAAAATAAAAATTGAATATTAAATCTCTACAACTACGCTACCTATCGCGATAAAAAACTATACTGTCTTTCAAATAGAACCAAATTACATACAGTCATACAGTGTGCAAAATTTCATTAAGATCGATTAAGTTTTTTCGGAGTTCATCAGGGACCAACATCGTGATTCCGGAATTTTATATATTAAGATGTGAAAATTACAATTAATTTATATAGTAAAAGATAATTCATTTGCATTTTCTTAAAAAAGTCATGAGTTACGTACATTAAAAAATTATAGTGTATTCATAAACATTTTTTCATTTTATAAAGACTTACAGTCCGTTCGTTCCATCTTTTTATTTGACACTAAAAATGCTGTAAAAAAAAACTTAAAAACACTTTCTTATAGGTACCTGCAAGGAATTGAATGACGACCATTTGGAAGTCAAAAATTATCATATCTCTGGACTATTTCTGTTCAATATCATATATAATTTTCAGTATAAATAAACATTCTCTTGTCAGCAGTTGTTACAGAACTTGTTTAACAAATTATTATAGTTTTACTTTCTTATTTTAGTGGTAATTTATTTAATATAGATAATTATTATAAATTACTTAATATGATGAACATAATTTCATTTCAAAGCATAATTCTTAATTTTTGCGTCAAATTAATATAAAATTGAATTTTGGAATATTATTCTGAATTACAGTGTCTGTTCTGAATTACAGTGTCAATCAAAATTTTGAACAGTGAAATTCCTTTTGTTCAGGTGTGCAGGAAAATAAATCCATTTATATTTTCCCAATGGTTGAATTTATCAAAACCGCAACTACACTAGTGCGACTGTCGATCCTCTACAGGGTCGTTTGTCCGTCCGTGTGTAGCAATACATCAATTAGGGGGATTTATCGTCAAATATTAGTAATACGAAGGCCCAGAGGACTAAATATCCGCGCTTATATCTAATGGAATATATACGAAACCACAGACCTGCAAAAGGCCAAGAAATGGCATTTTTTTTTAATTTATGCGTCATTCATAAAAAATGCGAAACAAAGGCAATTATAACAGTTATAATTTAGTTTCTTTATAACAAATTATTTTTTTTTGAACTTCCTTTCTAAACTTATGTTTGCGAATTGCTAAGATCTAGCTTAGAATGTTTTTCCAATAATTGAATCTCATTTTATTTTCAAACTTAGTATTTCTTTACACCTCGTCGTATTATGTACCCGTAGAATGTAACCACCTTGTTCTTTAATACCTCATTGCAAAAGTGTATATATATATATGTGTGTATGTATATACAATCATTTTCAGGAAGCGATGATAACATCCTGACCCCAAAACTTGACGTGCTCTCCGAGGCACAAAGAAAGTGTTTTTGATTTGATGAAAGCTAAGCATATGTTTATATGCTTCGTGATTGAGTAATTGTTTCGTATGTAGTCAATACAAATCGAACGTGTGACCTTCGAAAGACAACAGCAATACTCTTAACCACTGAGCCACCGCCGCTATTTACTTATTAATAATTGTCATTACTTACAATAATCAATTTGGAATTGGATCATTTGTCTTTTTAAGTTTTTTACATCATAATAATTAAGTAAAACTATTAAATAAACAGCTGTCGTTTGTGTACAATTATAATTCAAATGAAATATTTTAATTTCATGAGATCAAAGAGCACAAAATAAATAAATATTAGAGATAAAAAAAAAAAACAAAAGAACTTTCAGTAGTATTATTTTTCGTAATACCTGAAGCTTTCATTTTCTCATCGCCAGGTCTATCCGAATCCATGAGCCACATCG
Source organism: Eumeta japonica (assembly GCA_005406025.1). Lineage (NCBI taxonomy): Eukaryota > Metazoa > Arthropoda > Insecta > Lepidoptera > Psychidae > Eumeta > Eumeta japonica. Next base: position 91,797 of record BGZK01001016.1, read on the forward strand.
ACATCCCTCATTGGGCTAATGTGTCTCATAGGGATTCATATGATAGGCGTTTTAGTTCATGCCGCTTTTAGCCCAAAACCTCCCGGCGCACGAGCTTGGTAAATTGTTTTGAATATCCCATCCCGTGGTTTCAACTAAATAATATCGCGTATGAGAAAGTTCATTAGTGAAAGTGATTTGTAATAACTTCAAACTTTCTCCGTAACTTTAATTATTAATTAAGTCATATTTTCATTAGTTTTACATTTTTATTATTTATTTTATTTTTCGACTCACTATTTAATGTACATTCTTTGATATGATTAATGACACACTATACGATTACATATCATTAGACAATACTAGCGGACGCTTGTAGGCTTATCCACAAATAAATAATTTACCTATGCCTTTGTCTGAACAAACAATAATTACTTTAACGTAAAAATTATCCTAAGCATATTATAAAAACTACATTAACACCAAGTTTTTATATTTTTAATCTTAATAACGTATATTAGAGAACTTAAAAGATAAAAAATTACCAATATTATTATTTTAAACCAGTATTTAAAACATAGTGTCTTGATCAAATCGATGTAGGAATTAATTAATATAGTTCGGTAGGAGACATGACCCAAATTGCCAAAGCGAAGAACAGCTGTGGAGTGATTGGATGATCGGTGTGCGTAGCTTCTCAGCGTATTGTTATTTATGGAATCGACCTTGTTCTCCGTGGCCGGCCTTATCTTGTCGACTCCGAGCTCGTTTATCCCGTGACGTCATCTTTATGAGTCGCTCGGGACGCTGCGCTATTCGCCGTTGGACTCTCGACCTACACACGTAATATCCAAGTGGGAAAAAAAAAGTATAGAAATATCGGTCATAAAGAACTGGTCACGCGCAAGTCTACTCACGCGTTTCGAGTTCCGTACCATGTATTTATTATTTATATTTAATTCCTAGATAGTGATAAAGTGAGAGTAAAATTGTGAGCCCATGTTATTTATTTAAACTATGATAATTACGTACAAAAACATTATGAAATTTTCATTATTTTATTCATATTAATCTGTCGTTATTTCTACAGGCTAACCTTAAAATTAATAATTTTTGGATCTACTTCGGATCGCTTAGTCTTTAGTAAATTCAAATTAAAAATGTCTTTATTTCATAGATTATTACTAGTGAAATATGTCATTATGTCTAATATTAATTTACTAGTCGCTTGGAAGGCAGTTTTTACGACGAACGAACTTGTATATTAAGGGTAGCTCGTGTCGACTTAAATTATATATAATCATAATCGATTACAAAACTGTCACAAAAACAACCTAGAATTTTCTTTAAATGTCATAGTAAATATTCGATACTATGACATCATATACTAATGTCGTAGTATCGAATATTACATTATATATTATAATACTACCCTGTATATTTCACAGGATAGTATCATAATCGTAGTATAAATTATTATATTACCCTGTATATTTCACTGTATAACCAGTCAAATATACAGGGTAGATAGTTTTGGATTCCGTGAAAATGGCTAAGAACCCTTTTAGTTTGACTATTTTTTTTTAAATTTGAACAAGCTTTTCTTATTAACGGAGAGTGAATCTTTCGAGTGAATTATGGTTGCATGTTTGTGTTCTGTGAGATTGATAAACGTTCTTATCTCCGAAGATCTATTATCCAGAAAAAAAAATTGCGCTGAAATTATTTTTATGGTTCCAAGGTTAAGGGTTCAATCAAAAGTATTAAAAAAATATATAATCCATAGCTAAGGGTTCAATAAAAAGTATTAATAAGCATTATAATTTGGCCGATTTCGCTGATAATTTTAGTTTTATCTAATTAATCTGGTTATTCGTTGGTGTTCTAGAGGAATTATTAAGAACCAATATTATTCACTTTATTTAAGATGCAAACGAGACTGGAACAAATCAGGAGCGATGGTGGGACCGGAAGCGCACTAGAGAAGCTACGGGAGCGATTGCGGAAGCCTCGACGCGATAACTGCTACTAATGTAAACCTGATTAAAGGGTGGAGTTTCGGGAAAAAGGTCAAAGAATAAGAAATATATCTGGCGTCTTACGTGATATGAAGAAATTTACCATAGAGATAGCTTGCATCTAAAAAATCGGCATCTATCAGTCAATAGCCCACAGAGTTGAAGACAAAAGCTCAAAAGAATAAGAATTGTATGTTTTTATGTTTTTATTATAGTTAATACAAATACGCGGCTTTACCCGCGTTTAGAATCAGATTATATAAACCGATTCTAAAAATCCTTCCACTTACAGAAAGATAATATCTTCGCAAAGTAATGTAGTCGAGGAAAAGTTTGATTTGACAACAAGATTTACCCAAATTGAAACTGTGACCTGTAGCAAAATCAGAATAGAAAACGAGACCCATATTAGAATCGATGAGACCAGAGTTGGAATTTTTAACGTGACCGAGATGGCGATCAGACACAGTAACGGGATCGTAATCGAAGCTGAGGCCAAGATTGAGGTTAATAAAAAGACAATCGATGTACATGATGAGGGAATTCAGTCTATTTTGCTCAGGTAAAAATGCGGACGTATACTGTCCAGGCTCGCTAGCTAACGGAAAAGGTAGAACAAAGTCTACAGGGCTAACTAGTTTTTAATAAACACTTTTCATTCAGTGCATTTTGTTTTATTTCTAATATTAACAACATCAAAAGTTCCTATTCTACGAACGGAAATTAATTACAGGTATTTACAGACGTGGCTTGACACAACGCTGCAAGGCGTCGTGGCCGACGTAAAAAGGGAACTTTAGATGCCGCTTCTAATAGAATTCATGTCTATTCAACTACATGCTTACTGCTTAAATCGACAAAATGTGATTCTCAGAATACTACTTATATTGTTATGAACTGATATCAGTCAAAGAAATATTTGTGATAATATTTATTATTTGAACGCGAATTTTTAGTAGCTATGAAAACACTCCTAATATTTAAAACAACAAATAAGGAGTGTATTTAATTTGATGCATACATTTGCAGATAATAGTCGATGAATAAATCTTTCATCTAATTCGCTAGTAATCAAATTAATATACAATTAAATTGATTGCCTGCACTTACAATTGTAAGACTGAATTACTATTGCTTGCGCTCCTTGTATTTCAATTTAAATAATATTAGTATTTTCATTTCAAAAACGTGGTGAACTATTTCCTTTATTTCTATTATTATTTTCTACTTTTCAGTGTTGTAAATGTGAAAGATTGCAGTCGATTTCTGTCTTTCTTCTTCTATATTTTCTTGCATTATCATCCGATTCTGAGTAATATACAAAGTTCCGAGTACCTCATCGGGAGGTTAGTTTATTCTAATTGGAATTTCGCAATCGATTTTATAATCGATTGCAAAATTCCGCACAGACAAACAAATAAACAGACAAGCAAGCTAATTAATGAAAATTCGGTGATAAAAATGATATTCACTAAAGACTATTCCAAATAATGACATACTTAATCCATTGAAGTAGTAACTCCACTCTTGGACTACAACAGCTCAACGTAGTCTAATTAAGACCCCTACTTATTCTTTTACGTATCGTAAATATTTACATCCTAAGTAATTGTCTGCTGCCATTAAAATGTTTACCGTATTGTTATACTTTGTTCTATAGTTGTAACTGTATAAAAAATGTTACTCTCTTGGTGTGCATAAAAATAAATAAATAATGTTAAATCTATTCATATATTTCTGTCGTCAAAATCACCTGTGAAACGCAATACGTATATTTTATTTCGACATCATCAAAGGACAAAAAACAAACCCTAAATTTATATACCTAAAGTGAAAGAAATTCTTTATTTGTATAAACAAAACGAACAGCTATGTGCTCAAGAGTAACTGTTTCAAACAGGAACCGAGGGCAGTGTTCACGGAAATGCTTTGATTGAACTTCCGGCGCGGACCGGAAATTGTTATGTTGGCGGCCCTGTCCTAAAATAAAGCAGGTGAGATGGCGGCAGGTACCTGCGCAATTTACGCTCACAAATTCTTAATAAACAGTAAATACGGGTTCCCTTTCCACCGCTAGATGGCATTCTTTTGATTTTGTGCGAAAACGAATTTGTTTTTTTAAAGTTATCGCATCAGAAAGCTGAGTGTGTGTCTTTTTACTGTTTTTCTATTTCAAATAACCATAAATTCTGTAGGCGCATATCGGGATATATTATCCTACAGCGTCTATGGTGCTGATCCATCTTGCAGTCAAAGTGTCAGTTAGAATGATAGATGTTTCAGATATATAGATGTGGAAATGAAAAGTTATCGCTTTCGTAGAATGAAAACTGTTGAGTGTACTTTAAATATTCTAAAAACAAAACATAAATAAATGGATAAAAACCTTATTTTGCGAAATTATTTAGAACATACTCGAAAAGTAAACGATCGAGTTCAAATTATTAAGGAAACCCAAAACTTTAAATACATTGAATACTATGAGCCATACCTCGATCATTCGATTTGTTGAAAGTTATTCGAAAAAAAAAACACCTTTTTTATTTAATTATTAATCAATGACACCTTTCGACAAAATCGAGCGATTTCAATGGAGTTGGCTTCATTTGATATCGTTTTTTTCGGGAAATAAGTTTGAGAAATCGCATCGTAGGTAAATTGCAGAAATTCAGCCGTTTTTTGAATTTAGCGTTTTTTAGTTTAGGATCTATAATACTTCATATTTTTTTCCAAAACTCTGACACGTCACCGCAGGGCTACGTCCTAGGAGACAGCTACGAATTAACATTTACGTGTCTTGATTGATTGACTAGACCCAATAATGTAGGTTCGAGTGATTGATATTTTTTTCTCGCACATCATCCGGTCCCATTAGATATTAAGTGTAGTGTACAATGAGGTGTACAATGAGGTATACCTCATTGTACACTACAACTTCAACGAACATTACCCGACTACCTAGACTAATCTATGAGATTGACGAAAGTAAGGTGTAAATTAAAAGGTATTGTCGCACGAACCAGTGTGCACGAGGTAGCTAAAAGAATTGAACGTACCTTGTTTTGAAGTACACTTTCTTAAATTTTTCTCAAGAAAGTTGTAATTTACGAACTCATTGTAGTTTTTTGTTTCTCCCAGTTTTAATGCGTTTTTTTTTAAGTTATTTGAACTGAAAGAAAATTCGCATATTTTATAAAAAAAAAATATTCCTGATGTACAGATACTATTGATAAATGAATATAGGAAATAGTTGAGAAATAAAAATGGTTATTAGATCCAAATATAATAAATAAATAGACGGTGCGTTGTATGTTACAACTTTCAGTTTCGAATTTGTGTATTCTTGAAAACTTAATTTTTGGGTTACACTCTTGACTGATTATTTCAATTTCAGAAGTGTTGTCTTTGTTGATTATATCAATTTCAGAATATCTATTAATGTTAGATACCGTCGAGAGACACCTTTTAAAAATACCGTTTGATAAATGAAAAATTATACAGGGCTTACATACATACGCAAACATACACACAGACATACAAACGGATATCATCACCGAAACTGTCAGAATAGTTCCCTGGGCTCCCCGAAATGTAATCCGAGGGAAACTTTATTTTCAAAAGTCAGAATAAAAACAGTATCTACTCGTAATATTGAACAATTTTAGGTTTTTTAGCAGACAATTACGAATTCAACTTGCGCCCCGAGGGTTATGTACAAACGTAATTATTAATGTAGATATTTCACCTATCTATACTATATTTTTTGCAGTAATACCTTGTTTTATCACAATTTGATAATTACAGTTTATCGTAACCTGATCTATAGGTTTTGATTATTGAGTTTATGAGAGTAGGTGTTACAAAATGGCCGTATCGTCTGATTGCATTGACCTGGCAATTAAAATGATTTAACACCTTCAACAGGTAATAAACCGTAAGATTTTGTATCGAATTCAATAAGATATCTTTCTCTGTACTTTAGAAAAAAGTTTTCAAATGACGAACAGACACACAAACAAACAGGACACAAGGTGATCTTAATAGAGTTCCATTTATCTTTTTATTTAACCGCACCCTTAAAAAATGCGAAATGAGCGAGCTAAAACAAGTACAAAACGTGCGTTTAGACATTAAATTCTGATTACCGACTTCGTTTTTTCGTTAAAATCATTGCAAACATTAAATTTCTCTATGAATTATTTAATGTAAACAGTATGCGAATAATTGACGAAAACGGCAACGTACGTTATTAACATTTTGATTATTAACGATTTTTTTATTATTACCAAGACAAAATTAAATAAATAAAAATGATTATTTTATTTATCTACCCGCATCTTATTATTCTAGAAGTTTTAATAGTGAAAAAACGTCGTGTTTAGTCAATGTCCTCTATACACGATGTGTCCCATACAAATTCAGCTTTAACTCGTGTCGCCGTCGCCTTAGGAGGCGTTAATAAAACGTTTCGCCATAAGGAAATTGTTTTTTCCGATTGTCTTCCTGCCGCCGACAAAGAACTTCGAAGATGTCCGAAAGCCACGCGCTGTAAAAATGAGGTCCCTCAATTGAAATGCGTTTTCAGAGTGAAATTTCGGAATTTACTATGGATTTTTACGAGTTTGGTAGCTGTATATTTTCATTTTCTGTCTACAAACGACACCCTTCTACTCAAAACCGACCATCAACTATTTTTCGAGATGTACTGTCATTTTTTAAAATATTTCCTATGTTATATTCTTCAGCAAATACTGATTCAACTATTATAGTTTCTTTATCAGAGTTAACCCAAAAATGAAACATTGTGATGTTCCCTTTTTAGGCCAATTTGTGAAAAGACAGATGATAGTGTTTACTTGGTGTTTCAAATCTTCAGTTACAATAAACATTAACTCTATGTATTAACTCTATCTACGAGATACGGTTTAACGCAACAGTTACTAATATTGTCGGTTTGAAACCAAACCTTGATGAAGTTAAGGCGAACTCATTCAAAAGATTAAAATTATGAATGAAAGTTGGAACATTTTGCACAGATATTTCAATTGTCATTGTTAAGCAGAAATCACTTCAACCAGCCATTCAAATGGGTTTCGTGAATGCTTTTGGAAATGCACGCAGCAAGAAACGAATATGGTAATAGCTTGCATATAGATCCCGTCAGTTGTGAAATTAGAACCGTTAAAATTGGTACGTTATTTTAATCGGAATTACGAACGTGGTTTAGCGCGAAGAATTACAACGTAATAAGGAAACACATTATTTGAAGTGAGTTCTAAAATATTTGGAAACAGAAAATAATGAAATTTACTCAATTTCATTATTTTCATTTCATAACTAAGTTTATCTACATTTAACAACGTCGATGTCAAATGTGAGATAAACGTAGTTATAAAAATTAAATTCCTAAATAGATGAAATAGGCTTCTAAATTGATGTGGAAATATGAAATTATCTTTTTGAGTACAAACTTTGCAAATATGCTCATAAAATACGTTAAACGTGTACTTAATTCAAACCTTGCCCTAGCAGAAAGCTTAAATTTAACTTGTAAAGATCTACAGCTAAGTTTTAAAGACTTTGTTGTAGCCTTAATCCTACTAGACGCCTAGGTCCTTCCGTCCCAGAAAAACTTTGTTTTACAAATCCAATTCATATTAATAAAATAATTACGAAATTATTTTTTTCATTTTGTATTCGATTATGCTACCAAACTAATTTTCATGAAATGTCACAGAAAAGTAACTTAAGAACTTTCTAAGAATACAATATATTTACTTCATACCTCGTTATTTAATAATTCTTGATATTTTATTCAATATGTAATAATTCAAAAATGAACAATATATGATGATAAAATTCTTGCACCCACTTGAAAAACCGATATTTATTATATATATATATATATATATATATATATATACATTAAAATAAACTTTAATAATAATAATCAAATAGAAACGGGTATAAAGTAATGAGTGATAACTATATCCTAAAAATGTAAAGGTCTCAGATTACAATAAAAAAGGTTTTATAAAACCATAAAGTGGACAATTCTGTAAACTTAAAACGATTTAATAGATATCGTTATGACGTCAAAATTACATCATCCGACCGCGCGGGGTTCTGACGCAATTTTGTCGCAATAAACATGCCGACTAAATAGTTTCAAATTTACAGAATTGACCTGCTGTGAAACCATCGACAACGACCCTAACGCAACCAGCAATCAAAAGTTTAAAATGAAACATATGCAGCATTTATGTAATTAGACAACTATATAATAGGTTGTTTTTCTTATATCAGATTTTCGTAAGTCACTCATACTAGAGTATTAACATCCTATAGTATTTTAATTCAGATTTAATCACTAAGTATATTTATTCAATGCAGTTCGGGAGTTGTCGATTACTTCTATCACCGATGCTTGTCCTCTGGTGCGTAAAACAATTGATTTGAATTAATTGGTCGGTCCGTTCATGATCAGCCGTTTGGATTCGTCAATTTCTAGTTTCAAAGCATTACGCTGGCCGCTGACCTTCGACGCTCACCGACCTAATACAAAGGCATAAGGTCCTTTTAAAGTACATACAGCTTCATCGCCCTTCGCTTTATTTCGGATTCTAGAACTCCTATAAAACATACTAATCCCGAGCGGATAGGTGCTAAGTCTCGCATCTCATGAATACGGCCCGACCGCCGCCGGCGCCCGGCTCGCGGCGGCGGCGCCTCTCGGATTAATCTAAATATTCATCTCGTTACATTTTTTCCTCCCGGACAAAGTAATGGTTGTTAATTACATTCCTCGGCGGGCGGGGTGTTTACCCGACTTCGGGGGATCCGGCATAATCTGCCCGGAGATAGGGCGCCGCGGAAACTTGTCAAAGATAATTCTGGCTGATGTTAATTTAAACTTACCTTTGTTCCGGCTACGTAATCACGGGATTGTTGGTGAGGATTTGCAGTTGAAAAATATTCAGTTCGTTTTGTGCCGATCGCTTTTTGGATAGGCATGGTGAAACTAAATACTTGTGCACATGAAGTTTTAGGATAGGTTTTAAGACCAAAACGTCAATCTAAAACCAATAAACTAAAAAGCAATCGAAGCTAACGTTCCTTCATCTGTAAATTCTTTTGTTACAAAAAATAATATTTCTGCGTCTCCCCACAGATATACAGGCTGCCAAAAAGTTCTGGGACGGCTGTATATTACGTCAAGTTAAGTATTTTTGAAAAAGATCAAGGTCATTTTGTTAGTAACTTTTAACGAGGAATCCAATGATAACTTTCAATTTGATCTTGAACGTGACCTTCAAGGTTGTTTTAAGGTCAACTTGTTTTTTTTTAATGAAAACTCATTTTTCACACTGGCAATCCATAGAGGGGAAAATTACATGTTCAAAATAGTGTTTAGAGTGATCTTTAAAAAGTCAAATTAAGGTAAATTGTGAAAAAATTGTCAAAATATTGTTGTCTTCGAATATTAAAGGATTTAGGAATGAACAAATGCTTGACATTCCTAAATCCTTTCGAGATCAACTCAAATTCGAGACCAACGACATTGATCTTGACTTTGAAGTCAGATTTGAACATTGCTTGAAAGTTAAAGTATTTATTAATAATATAACTTTACTATCACACTAATTCTTACTTTTAGCGTAGCTCAGAAACAACCTAGAGGTGATTAATTAACAAAAGTTTCTTTGCCTGTCACTATTGAGTTGCTTGCGTGAAGGTTCATGGGTTTATGGGTACACCTATCTTCAAATCCGGTTATCTTAAAATCCATTAATCTACAAATCCAGGAATTTCAAACACATAAACTCTGAACTCATAATCTTGAAACCCTGAATCAATAAATTTAAAATCCATAATGGATACAAACCCGAATATTCACAAATACATAAACCCACAAATCGATTCATATTCTTTTTAAATAAGTTGTTTATTGTATTTGTAATTGGTAGTTCTTATTTTGTAAATTGTGAATAAGTTTGTCATTTTTTTCTTTATTTTAATTCAAACACTACATCTGACTCAATATGAATGTAAAATTTCTTGCTATATCGATTGCCGGCATGAAAATTGGAAATTTTTATTTAAAAAAAACAAGTCAACTTTAAAATAATCTCGAAGGTTAAGTCCAAGGTCAAACTTAAGGCTACCATTGCATTTCTTGTTAAAAAATATCGAAGAAATGACCTTGACCTTTTTTATAAATCGTTTACCTGAGAAAATATACAGCCATCCTGGGACTTGGTTAACAGCCGCTATATATGTTCTACTGTGCATAAACGTAATTCTAAAATTGTACACCAATAGTTTGAAGTTCTTAAGTAATCAATTTTAATTTTAAACTCTAGTTTTTCCCTTGTCGTAAAATAATCATGCAATGTTCAAGATATGCCACTATTTGAAGAACATGGTATTAGGTTACAGACTGCGCAGAATGAAGCTCTAATTGAGAGCTTCATTTGTGTTCCAAGCTTCTTCTAGAGTACCTAGACCTTCTCTTCTACTTAATGACGCTAACTTCTACTATTATAGAATAATTTCAGTATATTTTATGTACTTACGTTATGTATTTAAATTCAAAATGAATGCATTAAACAGTGTAATGCTAGCTAGAACAGTGCTTTTGAATATGCGTCAAATGAGTTTCATTATTAGATGGAAGCAATTTTTACTGACCGTTTACAATTCCACTCATTTGTAAAGTATTTGCACCATCACATTGCTATTGAGATTTGTGGCAAATCTGAGAAGAACCGTATGTTAAGAGGTGGTTAGACCCAATGGAAGACGATGATGGAAGATGAGAGGAAGATCTACCAAGATATTCCTATCTGACGCAGTTAGAGATTTTTCTGCGAGATACTCTGAAAAACATAGTCTTCCCCAAAATCAGAATGCTGTGCTGAGATGTGATCGTTACTGCCTGTAAATCCTTTGCTATGTAAGTCATATCACGTGTTTTTCAATATATTCTGCTGCAACCAGAGGAACATTTTAAAAGTTTTACACGTAAAATACCATCAATAATGTTTTTAATATATTTGTGATTCAAATAAAAGGAATCAATCTTTTTATTGAAATCATTGTCTTTAAAATAATGTACATCTATTTGTTGGGCAAATCGCATTCCCATATACTACTAAATGACCTACGTGCATTATGGCATTTCTATATACTTGCTAAAACTGTTTTCATAATTCTCTGAAAATTGGCCTAACTCGTCCGTAATCCGTATGGAACCACATTAAACTCGAAATGTCCTGAGGGGGTTACAAATGCGGTCTTAGGCCTATCCTTCTCACTAACTATCATCTGCCAGTACCCCGATATTAAGTCTAAACTAGCAAAATATTTAGCTTTACCTAAACACATTTTAAATCTTCTATTCTCTGAATAAGATACGAATCTGAAATAACCTTTTTATTTAAATTTTAAGGTCTACGGAAAATCTTCATGTGTCGTCTGGCTGTTTCACTAACACCGTGGGAGATGCATAAGGACTTTTTGAATGTCTAACAACTCTATTATCTAGCATTTGTTGAACTTGTTTTTCGATAATCTCGCATTATCCCATAGACACTCTATTACGCGGCTTATGTACCGGTATTTCTACTTCGAAACATTAATATTTGCCTAATTGCAAATTCTCAAATAGGAAACGATCAAAATATTCCGATAACACCGCTTGCAGTTCATCTCGCTGACAGACAGACAGCTCCTAATTTACATTCAAATCGCCCACCTTCCGTTGCTTCTCTGGCGTGGAAATCAGGGCTAGGTTGTATACCGACAAGTATCTTTCATTCTTATCGACCCAGTCCTCAAAATACTTCATCACTGCTGACGCCAACTTCTGTTCGGTGTGTGCCAGCTTGTAAGACAGGAACGGTACATGCAATCACTTCTTACTGAAAACAAGTTTATTTTCATTGTAATCTAGTACAACTGCATTTATGCCTTTCCAATCCTAGTAAATTGTAAAATTGACCCATTTACCCCTTTCAATACAACTTGGAAGTTTGACAATTCTCTAACATATATATTGATTAATGAGCAGAAAAATTGTAACGTCACATATTTGTGAAAATGAGACGTCAAATTAGATGACAAGGATAGTAAACCACGAGTTTGAAACAACGAGATAACGACATATGTTTCTTAAAAGAAAGGAACATCTGATGAAGAACTTTTCATGCTTTAAGCACATAGGAGTCGATCATTACTATATCTCTCATTAAAACATCTCATATTGAAATCATACTACTAGGTGACCAAAAGACAATCAATCCTGAACGTTATCCTCGGGAGCTAAGCTTTTGAACATTCTATAAAGTGTATGAGACTAACATATACTGTACATCAAATTCCATATGAAGTGGCATCTGTAGTATCCGTATGTATATAAAAATGGATCGCCCAAATCTATGTACACGCACCACTTCCGAACGACTGCACTAAATTGGATAATTATTTTTTTGTTGTGTTTGTTATTATCAAGGAAAAAGACAAGGACAAAACTTGTATGAAGGAAAATAACTCTTTCTATCTGTCTGTCTATCTGTTTGTCCGGAGTATCTTCGGAATGGCTGAACAGATCACGATGCGACTTTCTCTGGAAGATAGAAGAGTTTACTGGGCTACATTTGGATACTTTTTATCGCGATGTTTTTAGGATTCCTGCGTAAAACGAAACTCTTAAAATGGGATAATTTATTGACATTGAATCAAAAGTGGAACCGCAATCGAGATCGGGATCAAAACTGCGATAGGGATTAAACCGAAACGAAATCAAGGACTAACAGCGGGATCGGTATCACGATGTACACAGCGTCATCATTTCCAAAAGAGGAGTCGAAAATGAATGTAAGGACCGGATCAAAATTTAAAGTACAAAGGGAATGTTTCATGTTTCGTTCGTTATGCCTACTAATGTTTGTTCCCAGCTTCAACCATGTATATTTTGTATACGTATTATTGAACCGAACTTTTACATCAATTCTAAAAGTTCATTTAATCATAAAAACATACACTATCGTCAAGTAAAATTAGCTGTATTTTATATTCATAATAACCCCTGGCTTCGTTAAAATTAGAACTGTGAGCAGAATCGGGAACGGAGCCAGGATCAGAATCGAAAAGGAGACCGGAACCAAAATTGATAACGGGACTAGAATCGAAAACGATTGTGGGGACAAGATCAGAACCAAGTGTAACTGGGATCGGGGTCGAAAACGAGAACGTGATTTTAATTGGCATTGATCGATAAAAATAAGAAGAAAAATTCATTCTACGTCCATGTTGGTGCAGCTGCGCCAACATTAACTATACGACCGAGACCTACAATAAAGTGCAGAACAAGGTGTGCTGGACCTGCTAGTTTCTAATAAAAGTAATTGGAATTGTAATAGGTCCAATCGTGCATTAAAAGTAAATCAATCATTCATTCACATTAACATTATAATGAGATAACAATGTCGCATGACAATGTGACGCGACCTTAAGATATTTAAAAAATACAATAATATATGCCAGCATTATTAATCGTGTAATGTTTAGTGTTGCCACCAGACGGTGCATACAGCGTCAATCTGATTACATCATACAGACGTCTTTTCCGACGTGTATATTTCGGTCGCGTCGAATGTGTATATTGATTGATTGTATATAATAGAGTATTAGATTTTTTATTAGAATTTAAATAGAATTTACTAGTATTAGAGTCTTAGTGAAGTATTAATATACAATGAGTAAAGTAGCGATAGGAAAATAATAGTTGGTTAAAAATATTTATTTACTCTATAACGTTTTTATAAATTTTCAAAATTATTGAAATTTTTTGTGAGCAAAAACTCCTAATACGGACGAAGCAGAGACAATAATTAAATTGTAACTATAGAATACATTGCAGTTATTCCCTGGGCAGCCCGTGTGGGTTTCTTGTTCTGTGAAGTCATACGAGGTCCGTATATCCAAACGTTATCATTCATGTATAAAACCCATAAGTAGCGTCCATATACTGCCAATATTTTCCCTTATGAGTTCCATACACTATCTATAAATAAATTCTGCTTGGCTAAATGCTAATTCGTATCGCACAACTGGCGGTAGGCTGCACTTAGTCTACTTAGTCCGAACTAGAATAAACAAAAACACCGAATCTGCTTTATTTTCCTGAGGTGTTCCAAATGTTGGTGTAGAGAGTGACTCTTCCAAATAAAAAAACAACTGGCTGGCAATCGACGTGCGCAAATTCAACTTTTAATTTAACTTGTAATATAAAGGCGAGTTTCAGTGCCTTCAACCAATCTGAACTAGATAATTTCAGACTAGAGCGACTGTAAGTGCACTGAAAACGGATATTTTCTTCTCTCGGGCAGGAATTACTTGTTTTCTGGCCTTTCATGAAGTTCCAATAATTTCCTTTTAATGTTCACTCCTATCGGAGTAGTTTTTATTTATTTCAAACCTCTATAATTATCATTTTAATAATTAGCTAATGTGACAGATGTTATGTTTTCACAATTGAGCTAAATAAAAAATAAAAACGAAAAATGTGTGTAACGGCGATTTCAGCTACCGCCGCGTAAGCCCGCACCTCGGATTTCTTTCAGAGTCTCCTCGGAGAACGGATTTCTTGCGGCGTGTGGGCAAAATGATGGACAGCGTTTTCAGACGATCAAACTTATTTATTAGATCACGAGTTTCGTATGTGGCGGTCCGGGTACAACTGCGACGGATGTATTAATTCCGCTGCAATTTATAGACGGCGCATCCGCCTTAAGAATGAAATTTATCGTTCAGAGAATTTTAAAGTATAATTTTGTTCTTAAAGAAGAATTAGAATTATTAGAAGATTTTCAATGTACATATATTTTGAAAATTTTCTAATATTTCTAATCCTTTTGGAGAGATAGATATATATATATATATATATATCCACTGCACTATACTCAATATGCGATGCCTTCCCCCAAGGCTTCACAGTATGCAGATCTACACGCATGTACTAACACACATAAAACGCTCGGTTGAGAACAACTATTACACAATGTGCAAAATAAATATGCACCGGCACTTGTGCTCTCGCTTTAGCTCGGCAAAGTACAGGCGTACACAAAAGTACAATGATTAGTAGATGAAAGTGGGGAGGCTAGGAATGTATTCTATCTCATTCTGTCGCCTGTTTAATCCTATGGATTTATGTCTGTCGTGACGTATTTTCGTTTCATCGAGTTTCAAATAACAACAATACTACAAAAGTTTCACTTCAAAAATTTTAAACACAAACTTTTATATTATTAAAAAAAAAAAGTAAAGTTAGGTTTGAAAATAAACTTATCTCGATTAGAAACGAGCCATTTTCTACATTTTAATCGTTGAGCGACTTCGAAGTTCCTTCTTTTTTGTCAAACCAGTATATTACCAAAATAAAACCGTGTTGTATTCTCTATTTTTCTCTCCGGTTGTGGAAAGCATCACGCTTTTATTCTGGTAATACAATAGTTTAACAAAAAAGAAGAAAATTTAATGTCGATCTATTGTTAAAATGTAGAAAATGTCTTGTTTCTTACCGAGATAATTTTATTTATAACATTTCACATAAAAGGTGGCTTTTAAATGTTTTGTAGTTTTTACTATTGTATGATAGTAATAAAACTACCTTAGTAATTATTATCGATGTAATATATCGATATTACATCGATATGTAATATATGACTATAAGAGTTTAATAATAATATTAATTATTATTAAACTCTTATTAAGAGCCAGTCCTGGGTGCAACAGCCCTGTCATGATGGTGTTTAGAACAGACTATCACAATTAAGGACATATACAATTTTCGTGTCTGTGCCGTTCGTTGAGGGAATTTCTTGCCGAGAGCTAATCCTGGGCACAGCAGCCACATCATGATGGTTGTTAGAACGGGCTATTACAATTAAATGCATGTACAAATTTCCTGCTTGTGCTGTTCACTGTCAAAGACATCTACTATCCATCTGCTGATATCATCATCATCTCGGTGGTACCAGATTATTGCATTGTCATGCGATTTAGGTATGAATGCAAATCGGAAACCCGAAACTGGAGTAAATTTAAATTGCAAGATTTGATTACAGACTGACACCGGGACTGGTAAAACTTAACATAAGGTCATAAAAAATGGTAAAACACGAAGTTCCAATACAAGTTATATGAACTATATGGTGTTACACGGGATAAAACACAATTTCGGTCTTCGAGTAACGCCAGGAAACTTGACCCTATTCTGACACCGCTTTGTTTCATCCCTTGGCACAGAATATATTAATGCTAGAGATGTTTAAAAAATGTTTTTACACATTGATGACTAATAATTGCTCATACAGAATATAAAAAAACAAATATGTTTTGTGTAATTGTTAATAATATATCTCTTTGCATGTACCAATTTTTTTTAAGATCCTACGTGTCCCTGCTTAGTTTCACCTGTAACTTAATCAATTTTCATCTTTATCGCTTTATTATGCAAGTGATCTTAGAACATAGCCCTCCCAACGACATTTTTACGTTTTTACGGGCCTTTATTTAGGTGAAGAAAAATTAATATCGTAATGGATTACTCACTATACACAATCGTCCTTTGTTTAAAAAAGAAATATTTTAATGCAAAATGTTTTCAGAAGTTTCTTGAACATTGCCTTTCTAAAATTATGCTCTTCTATTAAGTGCTATTCGACAACTTCTTGAAGTAATGATTACACAGTAGATCAGTGTGTTCAAGACATCAATAGTTTTGAGCTTCAACTTTGACCTGTAGTTTGAATTTCGCACGAATCGACGAAAATAAATCTCCTATCCTTTACTTTTAATTTCACAACGGTCGAGTTATTTATATCACTGAATAAGAAAGAACCACAATTTTTAAAGGATCAAAAGAAAGTTTCGCATTTGAATGTGAAACTTTTTTTTTGTGAAATTTAGAAGTTTCAAAGCGTATATTTTCGCAAAAGCGAAATATACGCTTTGAATAGCGTATATTTCTTAAATTCGAACACGGATTGTTTACTATATATTTATATATGTACCAGTGTATTTTTTTGACTATTTCTATTTGATTAACATTACTTTAACATAGATCGATTTGCAGAAAAAAAATTAAACTTACCTTACCATTTATCACATGGATAATCCAATTGTAATGATTATTTTTATATACCTTGAAATTCTTTCTATTTGAATTTGTAGAGAAAATTATACCTTTAATGGTTTAAAACCAGGGATGAAAATAAAACAGTATTCAATTAATAATAAAACGCATAAAACAATATGAACTCGAATCACTGTTTCCAGTTTAATTACTAGACTTCATTGACAATTTTCACATTGAACGAAGAACCACTCCAACAGTGGTCTCATTTAAATTTAAAATAAAATTAGCCCCACGGCCAATTTTATTTTAAATCTAATCATTGGACAGGCTCAGCGTAACAAACTGGCTTAAAAAATAAGGGAGCAGATTGAGTCATAAGATTAAACGATTAGTAGCTTAGTGAATGATAATGTGGAAAAAGTGACGATGTTGGATAATACCACAAATCAAATATAAAAAGTGAAGTATACACCAGCTAAACTTTTAACACGCCTTTACAAGCTCCACTTGTATATACATATAACGGAACTTTAAAGACTAAATTTCACACATTTCTAATTTTTGAGTCGTGACGAAACTTGGCAATTATATAAAGTTTTGATAATAATACAATGTTATAGAGTCATTATATTAATATGATGATGGAGTCAGAATATAGGCACAGTAACTCCATAATGGAATAACATATTTTAGCCATGTTTAAGCTTCTTTGAATTGCTTTGAGACGCACTTTGGCCAGGATTGGTTTTCAGGGTCTGATGATGGGATTAAAAATTTGGCACTTGTAACTCCATAACGGAACAACGTATTCTAACCGTGTTTGCATTTGTTTTAACACTCTTGAAGTGTATTCCAGTTGTGAATTATTTTCAATGTTTGATAATTTAACCTAATGAAGTCCCAAAGCAATTCCCTCTCTGAACAGAGTCATTTCTGGAATATGATACATTAATGAAGAAATAATCACTTTCAAGAGAGTCCGTAACTAAAATTCAACCACTTTTAGACAAAAACAATTTGGTAGACGCCTAAGAAACATTAATTTTCTCTGTAAAAAAAAACATCTTTGTTGATACAGTCGAAAAATGATTTTATAATATTATAATTTGAGCACAAACACAAAAACAGCTGATGCACACTGGTCCACAACTTTTATTAGCTTCTATTTGAGAAAAATATTGGTCCATAGGTGGTAGAGATTTAGCTAAGACATGTTATAGGCAATGTGTTACATGTCATATTATAAGAGATAAAGTGGTACCTCCTTCAATGGGATACTTAATAGTGCATCATCTTCTGCTAACACAACCCTTTGAAAGCTTAGGTGTGGATTATGCAGATCCCAATACATGTATAGTCGACAAGGTTGCGGTTGCAAACTTATTAAAGCATACATAATTACATAGCCTTTTTCATTTGTTTTAAAGTTAAAGCTATTATACGGAATTAGTAGGTGACTTCAAGCGTAACAATAGCTTGAATACTTTGCGTAGATTTATACTCTGTTGATATCCATTGAGGTAACGGTACTTCCTGTATGGACGGTTACATCACCTAATTTCTTCAAAGAAATTCTAAGTCACTAGCTGAAAATGCAGCCAATAAAGGCATTACCTTCTATTTTATATCAACTTGAGCAAGTAACTACGGATGATTGTAAGAGGCAGGCGTAAAGTCAATTAAGCATCATTTATATAAAGTGTTGACTAATTGTAACTTAACCTATGGTGAATTATTACCACATTATACATTAGTTCAAATAAGAAGAAGCAATTCTAAATTCGCGACCGTTGACTCGTCTTTTGTCGGATCCGGACGTTTTGACATCTCCCATCTCATGTCACTTCTAACAGGTCGGCCGTTTACAACTCTTCCAGTTACAAGTTACAACTGTTCCTAAAGTTACTTGATTTGATATCAAAAAATCGAATAGCTTCAACAACATTTTAGACTTGATTGAGTAAAGAATTTATAGCTGAACTTTAACAAGGAATTAAATGGCAAGTTCCGAATGATTTTTTTGAGATGAAAGTCTTGGCTTTGCTGAAGGAAAACAATCTCCCACCATTATAGAGGAGATTTGGTCGTATTATAAATTTCTATCCTGGTGCTGATGGTATCGATAATTGTAATGGTTTTTAATTTTACTCCATTTCCTTTTTATTTATTAACCCATACCGCACAGTGGCGACCGCGATGGCATTTCCACACACCCTCCTGTCCTACCAGCGATCTATAAATTTTATTCGCAAAGTCTAAACTTTACGAATAAATCTATCTACCTCTCCTATCCTATCTACCTCTACAGGTGGATAGGATTTATTTCTTATGTTTGAATGCCATCGGCATGCCACCACACACAGGCCGCTGTTCGCTCTCTTTCTCAGTAGATGTCAAAAGGGGACTACTCGAGCTACTCCGAGGGCCTGGGGCTGGGGCCCCTATTGAGCGACCTGTGACTGCGGTCCACCGCTGCTGAGTCCACGGCCCGTGGCTCCTCCTCCGGCTGCGCTCGCCTGCTCCTTGCGTTATTGCTGCCGCCGAGTCTCGAGCCTATGACGACTCACCCGGCCGCATCACCTTTCTCCGGTGCGTCCGTTATCGCTGTTGGGAGTCGCTGCCCACTGTCAACGACTTCGAGGCCCGTAGCGTCTTTTCCGACTGTGCCGCCTATCCCTGGCACGCCAGTTGTCACCGCCCGCCATTGACGAGCTCGAGAACCGTGATGGCCCTCCCGGCTGCGCCGCGTGTTCCCGGCACGCCCGTTGCTGCCACCATTACCGAAGAATCCAAAGTCCGTGGCGCCTTTGCCGCCGTCAAAGAAGCG
Organism: Eumeta japonica; assembly: GCA_005406025.1. Lineage (NCBI taxonomy): Eukaryota > Metazoa > Arthropoda > Insecta > Lepidoptera > Psychidae > Eumeta > Eumeta japonica. The sequence goes on from BGZK01001016.1 coordinate 111,766, forward strand.
TCATTCTACTTGCGGCCGCTCCATCAGTACCCCGGTTGCTCTAATATATTGATAAGTCATGTAACATTTCGCCTAATGAGCTAAAATGTGTATTTTCCTAATAAATTATTGTTCACTCTAAGCGTTTGTTCCTCATGGATACGGGATGCATGTTTGGGAACCCTAAATCGAAAACTCACGAACCCAACGAACCCGTGACATAGAGTAGCAGATATATTGACTGCAAACGCAGTTTTACGCAGAGCTTTCACCAAGATTGCCTTCTTCCAGAGTACACTGAAATTTATTCCTGTTAAAAGACAAGCTTTCAACGTCCGGAGCCATATTAAAGACCTTGATGCCTATTGAAGCCCTAAAGCAATTCTGTTCGTTGAGACACAACCCTAACTCCGATTGACAGCAAACATGTGCGCGGTTGGGTCGACGGCCGCGCGGCGCGCAGCGGCGCAGTACCGAGTCAGCTGTTCTAAGACTATTACTAAATACGACATTTATACATAGATGTTCTAAGTTATTTTTCTCAGAAACGACTTCTTCAATAACTATGTTTATTTTGTCAAAATTGTTTTATAAGAGGAGGAGATTGTGAATATTTGCGAAAAGATGCATCATAAAATCATTCTGTACATATACCCGTTTAATTATATCATTTTGTTTTCATAATATTTTCTCTGCTTGTAATTAACTGTGTTATTACATGTATTTCAAATTAAAATCAAGAATATTAATAATTTTCGCATTGCCTGAACTGGTACTCTTCAACAGCAATCATTTTTTCACATCAGTAATTATCAATAGCTCTAGTAAAAAAACATTTACATAATATTTATATAAAAAATATTTATGAAATACGTAAAGATTGACGGAAATTCAAAATTCGGAGTGAAGGCAATTCAGAAACTAATTGACATTGCTAGCTACAAGAAACGAATGTATTAAAAGATATTATTTGTTTTAATAATTCACAGCAAAAAACCAGTAGGTATTTGCAGATTAAACCTAAATTATTATTATTCATGGTACTTATTATTTTTATTTTTGAATTTATTTTACTTTATACTTTCCACAAAACTGCACTCATTATAACATCAATTCCACTACGGTTTTTATTGGCGTTAATCCCTCAACGTATTCTTTAATCGCCCCAATAATTTTGTGAGAAACGCGTGCATTGAAATTGTGAAACCAGTTTTTAGAAAACGATGACTTTTATGTTAATGTAAATATTGTTTCTTCCTGAAAAGGCTCAAAATTTTAAATTTGTTATGAAACATCTACCATAGATTCAGATTTATATAAAATCAAAATATAATGTGCAATTAGATTGGTCAAACTGTAGGTTTGCATGACATGGAATAATAAAATTATCTACAAATATTAGAAGTAATATTACGTATTTGCCATAATTTAAAAGATTTCAAAAACTATTGACAAAAGTTGAATAAAATATCATTTAGATAAATTTCCCAATAAATTTCTTCCTCGATTTGTAATTCTCGTGTACTTCGAGTTTTCCCCGTCGCTAAATTCACCCCATTCTATTTACAAAGCTTATTTTACGGTCACTATATAAGATTTCGCTCACAATACATCTAAAAAACTTGTAAATTATTCAATTAATTAAATAAATATTCTATTCGAATAAATACTAGCAAGCGAAACGAAAAAAAAAATAATCAAGAATTTAGATCGCCTATCGGTTGCTGAACAGACTTAACGCAGTCATGATAAATAACCAATGAGGTCGGAGCGTTCTCTGCCTCGGGTTTTTGTTAACTCGAATTGATGAGACAGCGGCCGCCCCGCCCTCTGCCGGCAGGAATACTTCTAAACTCCCAATTACTCTGTTTATAAGTTGGAAAATTTCTTGGAAACGCAGTCGTGATTTTAAAAACAACATCTGCAATGACAAAATATTAAAATTCTTGGACGTTAGGATAAATATTGATTCTATACGTCTAAAAATTGTAGAATAAACGCCCGTCACTGACTATCTACGTTCCGTTAATTATATTTTAATCGTCTGTATAAGGTTCATAACTTGACCGTCTGTTTGGCGCATTTCATAGTGACCATAGTACAGCGTTGAGGACATCGGTTCGATTCCTGCACAAAACAAACATTTGTTTGATCGAAAAATAATGTCTGTCTTGAGTCCAGATGTCTATGTGTTATGTGTGTGTATTTACAAAAGGAAAGTTTGTACGCATTCTATCGACTATCTGATACCCACAATACAAACTTCGTTGCTTGGTTTGAGACTAGAGGACTTGTGTGTCCAAGAATATTAAAATAAATAGATCTACAGCTTCTCCGTAAGCCTCACATACATATAGAAGTAAACCTAACAGCAATGAATATGACGAAAACGAATAATTCTTATTATTTACAATTACATATACATTACATTAAGAATCAGCAGTGTCCCAGAACACCACACATGATTCTGCGTGGTAACTTAGTCTAATCCACGTACCTAATTGCACTAATCTCGCACTGGAAAGTTCTTGTTTTAGTAGCACTAGTAACATACGAAGAGCACACCGTGAACACCAACATCCAGGTAACAAACTCGAAAACTATGTCGATAAGACGGTACTCGCATTGAACGTTGTACACACTTGACCTGCGCACAACTCGGTTGTGATATAGGTGAGCAAATATTTTAACAGATATAATATTCAAGGACGCGTTACATAATCAAAATTTACGAAAGTAAGAGTACTCTAGTTAACTTTGAAATGCAAATAACGTAATAATAGATCACAGCCTATGTTAAGTTCTTACTTGTACGTATTTTTGTAATGTCACTGTATACATATACTTTAAAATAACCTTTTCTATACTTTAAAATGAAATAACCGCATTTACACATAAAGAAGATCGTCATAATGATACCATTTTTAGGTTCTGTACCTTTTCTATGTTGGGTTTTCATTGGTTCACCATTGAGGCATATTATCCAACAATTTTTATGGTTCCGTAGTCGACAGGAACAAATGAAGTTTCGATATGTCCGTCCGTCCGTCTGTCTATCGTCCGACTGTCTGTCTGACTGTTTGTTAGTCTATCCGCAGCTTATTAGGTAGAGATACGTACGTAAATCACGCTGACAAATTATAAAAAAAATTTTTCATAGTTCACCTCCCTAACACTTAAAGTGGTATCCCATAGTTTATTCAGTTAAATTTGGGGATCAGTTTGCAACTAATTCGCGTTAGTCAATTGTCGCCCCCGTCGCTCCTGTTAGCTAAATGATTGTTCTTGGATATATGAAGAAATTCACGGCAGTAGTAAATATAACAAAGTTAAAAGGAAAACTATCAAAGCAACCTTTTACTAGGTGATTGTTAAAACTTGCCTAAGCTGAGTGGTTTCATTTGACTTTAATCAAAAGTTCATTGATTGATCCACCAATAATTAGGATTGAATCCTATACCTTCTGATTGAAAGGTAACACTCCTAACCACTGAGACAATATCACTCTAGCTACTAAACTAGCATCCTCAATTGTAATCTAAATATGGACAGACAAATCAATACAATAACGACAGCTTCATCCTGTTAATTCTGTTATTAATAAGAGTTATGGTTTACTGTAAAATAACTAAGGTCGTGTAGCCTCCTCGGTGCCTTCGATTTTAATAGCATAGAGTTCGACTAGACCTCTGATGACTTAACCAATGAGCTTTCAACTTAAGTCAAACATACCATTCGCTCTGTACCAAGGACCGTAAGATAAGCCGTCGGTGTTGGACGCTTTGTGGGAACGGACATTGGCAGCCTCCAACCTGCTCTGCGCCATCGTGGAAAATTCAAAGTTCAAACCACTCTTGGCCTTAATTAAAAGTCGTGGAAAGATATGCATTCACATTGAAGTGATCAAAACTTGTCATGAGATGTGGGTCAATTGCTAGAGTTAATTAATTGATAGGGTCATAATGTCACGAACACCTTAGGGATCGTGATGAACTGAATAAAAGTGAATAAAATAAATAGATTTTTACAGAATATATAAAATGCAGTTTATTTCTTAACGTTCTCACACAGACACAGTGAACCACAGAGTAAAAATATAGATTGTACTATGCATTCTATTAAAACTTGCAACGTATATCCAACTTGACAAATAATTATTATATTGCCTTCTGTCAACAAGGATTAATTTAGTATTCCATTAAGAAGATGGAAGAGATAAATTAGGAAAGAACGATTTCTTTTAAACAGAGGCTAGCTGGAGATCATCTAGTTGCCATCATTTTAAGACCTAATACAACAAAAAAAAAAGTTGAATGGCCTAGTTACTCATGGGAGATCCGCTTAGAAGTAACTTGAGCTATTACAAGAAGAACCAAAAAGAAGAAGCCGCATTAGATTAGATCTCCAATGAGAAATTAGGAAGACTACTGACTTCATCAACTTTCAGACAAACTCTGAAAGCTCTACACCAACTGAAGAAAATAAAAAAAATAAGATTTACTAAGGAAATTAATTAGAAAAGAAGAATTTATTTTAATTAGAGCTTTACACTATCTACTTAACTGTGCTTTAATATTTACTACAACAGAAAGCTAATTATATAATAATCTTGCATAGACAAGACACGAGCTATGGATAGTGTGTGTGTGCAATTAATTTAAACGCGTTAGAAGTGAATCTTCAAAAAAGTAACCTACTAGAAAATGAGACGAACTATATTCATCTACTACTCTATGAGTAGCAGAAGCAGAATAATTGTAAGAGTTATTTTTTTAATGGTATTTTTACAAAATTTAAAAATTATTTTGACATTTTAAGGAAGTTATACATGTGATCTATGAACAGTAAAAAATAATAATGAAATTTATTGATGATGAGATATTAAAGCACAATCATATATTTAAAAAAGGATTAGAAATATTAGAAAGTATTCAAGTGCAATATAGATATTCCTACTACACTTTACTCACTATATGATGCCTTCTCCCTGAGCATCGCAGGGCGCAGACCTACACGCATGTAGCAACGCGCCTAAGACGCTTGAGGAAGTATTAGTGTTCAATATACATACACATCAACGCTTGTTATCTCGCTTTATCTCGGCAATGTACAGGGCACACAAAAGTACAATACTTAGTAGACAAGAGTGGGGAGGCTAGTAATGTATTCTAAATCATGTGATCTATGAACAGTAAAAAATAATAATGAAATTTATTGATGATGAGATATTAAAGCACAATCATATATTTAAAAAGAAATATTAGAAGTATTCAATATAGATATTCCTACTACTTTACTCATATGATGCCTTCTGAGCATTGTAGCAACGCGCTAAGACGCTTGAGGAAGTATTAGTGTTCAATATACATACACATCAACGCTTGTTATCTCGCTTTATCTCGGCAATGTACAGGGCACACAAAAGTACAATACTTAGTAGACAATGCTAGTAATGTATTCTAAATCATGTGATCTATGAACAGTAAAAAATAATAATGAAATTTATTGATGATGAGATATTAAAGCACAATCATATATTTAAAAAAGGATTAGAAATATTAGAAAGTATTCAAGTGCAATATAGATATTCCTACTACACTTTACTCACTATATGATGCCTTCTCCCTGAGCATCGCAGGGCGCAGACCTACACGCATGTAGCAACGCGCCTAAGACGCTTGAGGAAGTATTAGTGTTCAATATACATACACATCAACGCTTGTTATCTCGCTTTATCTCGGCAATGTACAGGGCACACAAAAGTACAATACTTAGTAGACAAGAGTGGGGAGGCTAGTAATGTATTCTAAATCATTCTCTAGCCGGCCTAATAACTTATATTTATGTTTTTCTCTATCGTGACGCATTTTCATTTCATCGTGTTTCATTTTCGTAACATTTCTACAAAAGTTTCACTTCCAAAAGTTGCGTATGAACTTTATCAACTTTCAGAAATAAACACTGAAAATCTGTACCAAGCGAAGAAAATGAAAGATAAAATAAGAAAAAAGTTAGTAAATAAGAATTTCTTTTAAGAAGAGCTCAAGACAATATAATGGACATCGCTTTGAGATCAAATAGAAAAAAAAGGACGCCCAATTTATACCAGGTGTAAGGGATAGCCCTCCGCAAACTGATAGGGTGCATTTAGACCCTTATTTTGAATCAAAAATCACTAGAAATTTTCTCAGGAAAAAAAAGGTTTGTTTTCAGTTAAAACTACTTTATTTCTATGTAAAATGACATTTTCTGTACACAGAATTCCATTTTTGTAAATAAAGCAGGTAAAATAAAAAAAGCAGCAATGGGTCTTTAAATTACTTTAACGAACAACGCACGGAATCAGCTGTTACTACTATCTACTATCTGCCTAGCTACAGAGTTCACTCCCTGCTGCTCCCTGTGCTGTGCGCCCGCATGTTTTAAAAATGGTAGCGATACATTGCGAAGGAGGTGATAAAACAATTCAGTTTTTTTGGATTCCCTTAACTTTCCTGAAATAATTTCATGCGTGGATCGTCTTAGTATAATATACTGAGTTCGCTCTATGAGTTTGCGGAAGGCTGTCCCTTACACCCGGTATATGAGGAATCGCGAAGACAAGAATAAACTATGAGAGTAACAAATTTAAAAAAATAGGCCTCACGAAATTAATAAGATGAACTTTGCCGGCTCCTACAAATGAAAGTTTGAAAATATTAAGAAGGAAGACCGAGTCTGAAAGTTCTGAAAGAAAGCCTGCACCAAACGAAGAAAACGAAGAATTAAAGAGCGATTGAAATACAATAATTAATTAGGATAGCAAAATTTTTTCTTAAGAATAGCTCGTCGACATTTACTTGACTCCGCTTTAAGATCGACTACAATAAAACGCTAGTTATACACGAAAGACTCGCTTAGGTAAGATAAAAATTACTGTTGTGGGAATCAAAAAGAATGGAACACATTCTCACAGAGAAAACTAAAGATCACAAAGACTGCGGGTGAACTCTACCAGTTGTCAGAAACAGACAAAGAAAATCTGCACTAAACAAAGAAAAATAAGATTGAAAGATTAATGAAAGAAATAAATTAAGAAAGAAGTATTTGAAAAAAAAAACGAGTTGGACATCTAGTGAACACTGCTTTAAAATCTATCACAACAGAAGGAAAAGTTGGTCGTCCTAGTTATACGTGAAACAATCGCGTAGATATGACGTGAGCTACTTCAACAAGAACTGATAAGAAGAGGCCACAATAGTAATTTAAAAAGGCTGTTGATGAACTTTTTACAAACTCCTAAACAGACCTTAAAGCTTCTTCAACAAGCAAAGGAAAGGAAGAACGAAAATGAAAGAAAGAAATTACCCGTTCCACTATATTTATTAATACACTTTAGTCTGACTCCTATTTCTGGGTAAATGTTGCACGGATACTGGCTCACTCTACGCTCCCTTCTCTCTCAATCTAGGCTAGAACCTACAATCCCTTCACATCATTACACTCTTTCCGGTGCATCGGGACTTGTCTTTACAGCCATTGCGACTGGCCTGAAGTTTGTGCGAAAGATGATGATAATGGTTCCGTTAAGTAGAATAAGAAGAACCATTTATTTTTAATATTTTTTTCTGAAATCCTATTACCTATCGAACGAGGGACGTGATGTACATTTACACATTTAAAAGACTTTAAAAGTTGCGTCCCCGTCCCCGATGAACCGCCCGACGATGCGAAGTTTTTTAATCTTCCGAAGTGGGCATTATCGACGGGTGTGACGTCATCAATCTCTGAGAGCGGGATTAGGCGGGATGCACGAGACAATGTTCGGTGCTCCCGCGCCGAAGAAAAACGATAACAATGTCACCATACAAATACTCAACTTATTTGAAGTAAGAATGTACAATACTCAACATTTGTTTCTGTATAAATAGAACAATTCGCTCCGTGTCCGAATTCGCTCCGCGCATCATGTAAAATCTACTGTAATCATCGAGATACAGCTTTTTCTTCATTTTTGAAATCGGTTAGTTATTCTTTCTAATAGTAGTGTTTAATTAAAATACAAGATCGATACTAAAATAGACATCGGACACAAGAATGAGAAGAAGAAAAAATCCGTATCTGAACCAACAGAGAATCTATGATGAAAGAGAGAAAAAATAGATCTGAAGTCGTTATACCGAAAGACAACTTTTAAGCTTCCTCGTTCTAGAAACTTCTTTGAATACAATTTTACAATCAATCGTGTAATCATGGTCTTCTTTTTGGCCGTGTGTGTCGTCTACGAACATAAATATCACTGAATCTACGAACTCGTGGAATATCTATGTATGCTGTCTATGTGATACAATACGCTCTAGTACAATGCTCAATCAATGTACAATACAATGACAATACAATACAATATCAATAACACCCCCTCGAATCGTGTGATCTTATGCTTTAGTAGTAGCCATAGCGAAACCTACTCTTATTAGGAACTAACTCCCTCTTCCCACGGTTAGCACTATTTATCTGTCACCATCCATCCGTCATAATCCTAATACCGGTCCTCGTCCTTAATTTCTGCTCCTCCGAAATTAAACCTTTGAATTGCTTATTATAAAATTGTCCCATTTTTAAGTTTTCTTTTAATATGAGAAAGGAACACTAAATGTGTATTATAATTTATATAAATGTCATAAAAATATTTTTCGGTTTTTGATGACTTAAGAATCGTCAAAAAATATATTCTTGCTTATTTATTGACCATATTAATCTGTACATACATAATTAAGTTCCTTTTTTTTTTAAGGCTCAACCAGGTTAAAACTAGTGAATGTTTCAATATGGAATTGCGACCATTCGATGCACAATTTTTTGCAGATAGTTATAAGCCATTTATATTACAAAAAATGTAAAAGTGTGTTTGTGTGTATGTTTGTCATATGCTGACCGGTGGACGGATTGTAATCGGGACTTCGACTATTAGATGTGGAATCGTTACTAAATGGTTATAGGCTATTTATAATATAAAAAATGTAAGAGTATGTTAGTATGGATGTTTGTCATGTACTGACAGCTGAACGGATTGTAATCAAATTTTGCATAGAGGTATATTATGTTCTCAAAAGGATATAAGGTTAATAAAATAAGATTATTTTACATTATATATATGTAAAAAAAACTATAATTTTCTTTCATTTAAATGTTCCCACGCAACAAATGTCATCATGACAGATCGCGACACGGATATTTATTGTATAATCTATGATGAATTATAACCTATAAGGGCTGTCATGAGAAAGCAGTTTAATTGAAGACAATTAGTTTTTGCTAATAGAAAACTTAGAACCGTAATTGCGATTTCGTAATCGACATTGTGATTAATAACATTAAATGTCGTTTCTTTTCTTACAGGTAAAGTTTTTTGTTATTGTTGATTGTTACGGTTTATGTATGTGAATCACAAATGTAACCTAATAGAATAAATCTTTTCTTACAGAGAAACTCAGTTGTGTTTTGATACTAAACGGTGTCGTCTATATCACCACGGATAGAAAATAATACATATGTATGCATATAAAAATTTTGCCTGTTATGTAGAAAATTTATAAACATCAGTAATAATAGTATTCATACATTCGTCTTGGTTTCGATGTCCGTTTCAGTATAAATCGTAATTTGATATTACAACCATTGATTCCCAAGGCAAAACCAAGATTGGTATCGAGACCGACTTTGAAACCGAAAGCGGAACGGGGACTGAACCCGACAACGGAACCTAAACTGACATCGCGAATACGACCTTGATCAAAATTGACAGCAAAATCAGCCGATATAGAAGACGAAAGAAATCATTCTAATTTATGTCCATGGGAGCGAAATCGGGGGCATATTTGAATAATAAAAAAAAAATTGCTAAATTTAAATTTACGCCTAGAGAAGCGGGCAGATAACCGCTAGTAAAGAAATATGAAATTTTTGGATAACAGGCTATGCAATATTCTCGTGAGTATTTTTTCCAACAAATTTGTCGTAACCTAAATGGGTGTGGTCTATACGTGACGCCACTCCTTTTTGAAAAATCCACTAATTGTAGTAATCAGGGATACGCGTGTATTTGTGTTTAGCAGCACAAAACCAAAAGGTCTAAAAAGACAAATAAAATTTTACCATATAATTCTAATTATAGCACAATTTTCGAATAGATTGCGCTTTTACTTGTAAAACTAAGAAATAGTTTTTCGTGAAACTAGATTTCTCTGGCTGCAAATTTGCATTTGGGGCAAAATTTAATACTGTTTTGTGGACAGCCAAATAGCGCCATCTTCCTAAACTTTAGCTTATTGTAAACGATTCGAATCACTTTAATACGGCGTATAAGAGTAATTTCTATGTTTGAATGAATTTGGCATTGATGAGGTACTAGCGTAAGTTAGTTCCTACAAATTTAGAATTGTCGTATTGAATAGGGTCGGACAAAAAGTGTTTTCGTATTTTGCATACAAATTCAAGATAATTTTCATCATATTTTATTTACATTTGATTATAATCTATATATGCATTTTGTTTAACAATTTATTGCCATTTTGTAGGTAGTGACGTAATCCCATTTGTTACGGACAGCCGCGCAATTGATATAAATTTAAAATTGCATTATGTTTTATATGAGAATTATTTTGTAATAAGTGTTTTATATTTGTGTGTGTTTTATATTAAAGAATTTTTCTGCATAGTTTTTTAATTACCCGGGTAGGGACTAGTTTTTAAGGAAAATATTTGTTTGTTTAGAATTTTGTATTGATAATTAAAACATTTGAAATGTAATGTGCGTGTGAGTTGATCGGGCAGGAGAGGATCGACGAGGAAGTTTGTGACTTGCATGCGGATACGAGATCCGACCGAGTCGACGCTCCGAATGCAGCCGGCGCATCCGATGCAACACTTGGCCCTCTAGCGGCAAATATGCGAAACCGAAGTCCTGCACATCAGTTGAACATTGACGATTCGAACAGAAATGTGAACACGGCGCGACAGAAGAAGCACGCCGCGTTATTGGCTCAACTAGAATTTGAGCAATTAGAAAGTGAAAGGATAGCTGCACGTGCCGCGGTCGCGCGTACAAAAATGTTATTGCTACGCCTGGAAGCGGACGAACAGGATTCGGGCGATTTGATTGATTGTGATAACGCGTCCCATTTATCCAAAACGGATAAACTTGAGAAACGGACCGTTACGTTGGGCGACATTGAGCCCGTGCCCGAATCGAGTCCGACGACAGCGCCACCACCGCCACCGACGGCATGCAGCGAAATTAATAGTGCATCCCCTCGTAATACCGACTCGAATATGAGCGAATCCACATTGGCCGATGCGATCGTACTCGCGATCAGGACTGCTAGCAAAGAAACATCGAAAATTGTGAACGAGCCGTCTAAAACTCTGGCAGATCTGCCGAGTTTCTGTGGAAATGTTAGCGAATGGATCGCGTTTCGATCGGTATACAATGACACGTCGGGACTATTCAGCAATGTTCAAAACGTAGCACGGATCCGCAAAGCGCTCAGTGGCGAAGCGCGTGAAACTTGTGAAGCCTTGATCTATACTGAAACGGATCCGCTACAAATTATGCGAGTGCTCGAGCGCAGGTTCGGGCGACCTGACGCCATAATCAAACAGGAGCTAAATAAATTGAGACGTATGACGCCGATGAACGGTGGAATGGGCAACATCAGCTCGTTCGCCAATAAAGTGAATAATTGTGTTGCGGCCATACGCACGTTGAATAAATTGAGCTACCTGTCCGCCCCCCGAGATGACCGATGAGATAGTTGACAAATTCAATGACATCTTGAAATTCAAATGGTGCGAATACAAGGACTCTCAGAACAGCGACGAGCCCGAACTTGTGATGTTGTCAACTTTTTTGAATAAGATAGCCGACCAGTGCAGCGCCTCCATGCCGATAGAGAAAGGCGGCAGTAGAAATTTGAGGCCTACACCGGAACGACGCCCGCGAAGAACAAACGCGATCAACACTATGAAGTACGATGACAACAACTCGAATTCGCACACCGCCTTCCAGCCATCAAATCGGTCAACAATAAATGTGAAAATGATATGTCCGCTCTGTAACAACGAACACGGCTTACCCGACTGCGGCGAATTTGTGAAGTTGAATATGAGCGAAAAATGGGACGCCGCGAAAAGGCTTCGCATGTGTTTCCGATGCCTGAGGGCCGTCACATGCAAGCCACGTGCAGAGGAAAGCCCTGTAAGATATGTCGAGGCGGACATCATAGGCTACTCCACCAAGAGCGGACCACGATAGAGGGTCATGAGGGAGCGCCGACGACCGTCGTCACCGAGCACACGGCGGTATCTGTAAACAATGTTAATACAATGCGCGCATACTTGAAAATTGTTCCGGTCGAGCTGTATGGCCCCGAAGGTTCGATGAAGGTCCACGCACTCCTTGACGAAGGCTCCACGGTCACCTTAATCGATGAGCAGGTGGCGAATCGAATCGGAGCGAAAGGCCGCCGCGAAGCGTTACGCGTCTCGAGTGTCGGTGGCAATGAGATAACCGATGAAAAATCGCGGGTCATTCGAGTTAAAATCAAAGGCTTGTTTTCTCGAAACTTGAAACTCATGACAGCTCAGACCATCAGAAACCTGAAGCTAGCTCCGCAACGCGTAGAGCGCGCCACCGTCGCAGCCTGCTCGCACTTGACAGATATCGCTGAAAATTTGATCTATGACGCTGCCGCACCGTGCATCTTGATCGGTCAGGATAATTGGGGCTTGATTGTGTCGCGACAAATTAAGAGTGGTCGCGCAAACCAGCCTGCCGCCTCCTTGACTCAACTGGGCTGGGTGTTACATGGATGCTGCTCCAGTTTATCACGACCGATAAATACCGTACATCACTTGCGACCGTCCGACGCTTCCGACATTGAACTAAATGATATCGTTAAACGGCATTTCGAAATTGAATCCCTCGGCGTGGCTCCGCGTAAACCGAGCCACGATCCAGAAGAGAGAGGGCGCTCGTGTTGCTAGATAGCAATAGTGTAAGATTACCGAGCGGTCAGTTCGAAACATGCCTATTGTGGAAGTCGGACAACGAAACGATGCCTGAAAGTTATGACACAGCGATGCGACGTCTGCGCAGCATGGAAAAGAAATTGTCAAAGAATGATAATTTGAAACGTGAATATTGTGAACAGATCAATAATCTGTTAAAAAAATGGGTACGCAGAGCCAGCGCCGAATCAATCTACATCCGAACGCTTGTGGTACCTGCCTCATTTCGCCGTCACGCATCCGCAGAAGAAGAAAGTCCGCCTTGTCTTTGATGCGGCCGCCCGTACGAACGGCAAATGTCTGAACGATGCATTGCTCACGGGCCCCGATTTAATAAGATCACTATTGGGTGTACTCGTCCGATTCAGACAGGGCCGCGTAGCGGTGTCGGCCGACATCAAGGAAATGTTCCTGCGGGTCAAAATCAGAAAAGATCGAGACAGCTTACGATTCCTGTGGCGAAATAACATGCACGAAAATCCACAAGAGTACCGAATGACGTCACTGATTTTCGGCGCCGCCTCATCGCCTTGTACTGCGATCTACATCAAAATCGCAACGCCTCAGAATTTGAACTTGAGTACCCGGAGGCGTGCAAAGCGATACGATTAGATCACTATGTTGATGACTTCTTGAAAAGTTTTAACAGTATAGAGGAAGCCAGGCGTGTTTCGAAACAAGTTTACGAGATTCATCGAAAGGCAGCCTTCGAGTTACGCGGTTGGGCGAGTAACGAAATTGAAGTCTTGAATGAAATGCCCGACACGCGAAATGACGACAATGTACAACTCGGGGGCGACACACGAATTGAAAAAACCCTCGGCCTACAGTGGGACATCAATAATGACGCCCTGGGTTTCAATCTCGGCCTGCGGAACACGCCTACTGAGGTATTGGAAACATCGCTTCCACCAACAAAACGACAAGTCACGAGTGCAGTCATGTCCGTGTTCGACCCGCTCGGTCTAGCCTCGCCCGTCCTCATCACGGGCAAATGCATGCTCCAGGACATATGGAGATCAGGGATCGACTGGGACGAAACAATAGAAGCCGATGCACATAAGAAGTGGCTAAAATGGGTGAACGACATAAAGAAGCTGGCATCGATCAGAATACCTCGATGCATATCGCCCGGCCACACCGAGGGGGAGCTACATGTGTTCGTCGACGCGAGCGAAAAGTCGTACGCTGCGGCCGTGTATTGGCGTATAAAATTGAGCGAACACGAAAGCGCAGTTTCGCTAATAGCAGGAAAAGCTCGCGTCGCTCCCTTGAAAGTCATATCGATCCCTCGGCTCGAATTGCAAGCGGCGCTGTTAGGCGCTCGATTGGCTTCGTCGATACTAACTGAAATCGAATTGAATGTGACCCGCAAAATATTTTGGACTGATTCTCGCACAGTTCTATCTTGGATCCGCTCCGACCCACGGTCGTTCAAACCGTTTGTCGCTCATCGCCTGGCCGAATTAGAGGAACACACGACGGTGAAATGTTGGAGGTGGGTGCCTACGAAATTGAACGTCGCTGATGACGCGACACGAGACCCGCCTACCCACTTTGATGAAACGCACCGATGGTTCCACGGACCCGATTTCCTGCGCAAAAGCGAAGACGAATGGCCGCAGGAAACCGTTGAAAGCGAACAGCCGACGGGGGAGGAGAGATCATGTACGACGTTGACACTGGTCAATAAAGAAGACTCGCAAGTCGTACCAAACGTGAGCCGATTCTCGAGTTGGACCCGATTACTCCGCAGTACGGCCAGAGTATTGCAAGCTATTGATTTGTTTCGGGTCAAACGAAAAGTTAATGCATTGAAACATAAGAGGACGGCAACTAAAACGAGTTCAGACCCAACGTGGAAGCACATAAACAAGAAGGCGCATACACCAGCCCAGAAAGACAATAGAAGACTTGAAGAGAACGATCGGCACCCTTTGAGTTTGAATTGTGATTACATTCGAAGGGCCGAAACGTTACTTTTGCTCGAGGCGCAAAAATGTTTTGAAAAAGAAACGACACACTTACGAGAAGGCAAAGCGGTCACACGAAGAAGCCGTCTACGAAAGTTTGCTATGGAAATTGATGAAAACGGCGTTCTTCGTCTGAAAGGAAGAATAAAGGCCGCTAAAGATGTGTCGTTTACCTTAAAATCGCCCGCTGTGCTCAGTGGCGATAGTTCGATCGCAAAATTGATCATGAAACACTACCATGAAAGGTTCAATCACGGAAACCACAACACCGTGATGAACGAAATTAGGCAGAAATATTATATCACGTCGTTGCGATCGAAACTGCGAAAAATCGCCCACGAATGTCAATGGTGCAGAATTAACAGAAGTCTGCCGAAAATGCCGTCTGCGGAGGGTGATCTGCCTCCCGAACGCCTACGTCATCACCAACCCCCCTTCACATGTACGGGGGTCGATTATTTCGGGCCTATGAGTGTGACGATAGGCCGCAGACACGAGAAGAGATACGGGGCGCTATTCACATGCCTGACAACACGCGCCGTACATATTGAACTGGCGGAGTCTTTGTCATCAGACTCCATGATACTGGCTTTGCGTCGATTCATCGCTCGAAGAGGAACTCCGAGAGTGATGTATTCGGACAACGGCACGAATTTCGTCGGCGCAAACAAAGAACTGATGAACATACAAGAGGTACACGAGAAGATGAAGAAAGAAGCCGACGTCCGCACCATAACTTGGAAGTTCATACCTCCCGGCGCTCCGAACATGGGTGGCGCCTGGGAGCGTTTGGTGCGATCTGTCAAAACCGCGTTGGCCGCTACATTGAGAGAGAGGAGCCCTCGCGAAGAAGTTCTCCACACCCTGCTGCTAGAAGCCGAGCACATTGTCAACTCCAGACCGTTGACGGAGGTGGACGTCGAACCTGCCGAGGCCGAAAGCCTCACGCCTAACCACTTCCTGATCGGGCGCTCCTGCGGCGCTGCCGCAGCGGGCCACTTTGACGACAACGTGCTCCTCGGGCCTGCAAACTGGCGCACGTGTCAGCGCCTCGCCGATCACTTCTGGCAGAGGTGGTTGAGAGAATACTTACCGACTCTGGTGCCCCGCCGGGCGCGGCGACCCTATATGCCGCGCGCCGGCCGAGGGCGACATCGTGCTGATCGTCGACTCATCATCACCTCGATACTCGTGGCCTCGAGGCAGAATTAAGAAGACCTACCCGGGTCCTGACAACCAAGTTCGTGTGGTGGACGTCGAGACGACTGGTGGCGTTCTGCGGCGTCCCACTTCGAAGATCGTCGTGCTGGTGTCAGCTGAGGCGACGGCTGTTCCGTGTCCTGAAGTGTAGTGCTGCGCACCGAGGGGGAGAATGTTACGGACAGCCGCGCAATTGATATAAATTTAAAATTGCATTATGTCTTATATGAGAATTATTTTGTAATAAGTGTTTTATATTTGTGTGTGTTTTATATTAAAGAATTTTTCTGCATAGTTTTTTAATTACCCGGGTAGGTACTAGTTTTTAAGGAAAATATTTGTTTGTTTAGAATTTTGTATTGATAATTAAAACATTTGAAATGTAATGTGCGTGTGAGTTGCATACGAAATCGTGCTTTGGTGGGGAGGACCAATGATAGGCCTTAAAAAGCGGCCGTCGTTACGGTACGGCCGCTAATCGGTGTCTCAGGCGCTAGTGGCGCCAATGCATGTTTGACAATGCATATGTGAATTAAGTGCATGGCCACGCCTCCCAATTAAAATGTATGCAACTCATGCAACGGATGCACCACCCATAAAATGCAGTGGAGTGGTGCATCCGACACAGTTGCTAGCCAACCGTCATCTTGTGAAGCTCGGCTTAATAAAGTCTGAAAGAAAACGCTGTCCATTATTGACCACGCCGCCACACTGCAAGAAATCCGCCGACCATAGAAAGAAGCGTGCGCATCGTGAAGAGAGGCAATCCGGGTGCGGGCTTACGCGGCGATAGCCGAAATCGCCGTTACACCATTGCTGTATAAATTTTTGGACTTCTGATCAAAAACTGCAAGAAGTATTTTCGACAGTTCTTTCTTAATGTGAGCTTATACCACTTAAAGAATTTTGAAGAGACCGAAACAGGCAAAAATCTGAGGGTGCAAGGTCAGGGCTATATGGTACACGCATTAACACTTCCCAATCAAACTATTTCAATATTTGCTGAGTGGCTAAAACTGTGTGTGCTCTGGCGTTATCGTGGTAAAAAACCACAAACTTTCTGTTGATCTATTCCACCGTTTTTTCTTTACTTCTTGCTTAAGTCTCATTAGCTTTTGGTAGCAGAGATACTAATTGATAAATAGTGTCTAAACTAGCCAGATGCAAACAGCATAGCTAAACGGGATCTTATTGCAACTTTTTACTTATAAAATACAAAAAAAAACCTTTTCTCCGATGTAATATAAGTATATAGAATATTAAAAAAATATTCTTTTACAATTAAACATGAGTCAAACTTTAAATGCATCATTTTAGTTATTCGTAGGATAAAGTAGGCTGGCAAAAATAATCTAAACAACTCTAATAATTATATTTATAACAGTTATTAATAATTATAGTTTTCTTGTAACGTTTTACCTACACGGTTGTTTCTTTTTAAATAAATCCCTAAGCTAAATTAAAACCTAGCACACTTATCGAGGACCGGACACTACATTAATATGGTATAATAGAAGGTAGACACAGTAACTTCATAAATGAATAACATATCCTAGTCGTGATTGAGCTTGTCGGAGTTGTCTTGAGATGTATTCTGACCATGAGCGATTATTAGGGAGGAGGTGATGATCAAACCAGAAGGTAATAATAGTATAATTAAAAAGCGCAGTCTAACCGCGTTCGGCCTTTGGCCTTGTTAAAATCGTGTCGATATGCGCGCTTACCATGGTTTTCAAGGCCTGGATGTATATTTATGCTACATTGTTTCGATTTTTTTTACTCATTTAATTAATTTGCTCATTTAATTTGAACCTCCTATTTTGAACAAATTGATTAAACTAATTTTTCAACTATAACGTATTTAATTAAATACTTTAAATATGAAATTATATATATATATATATTTTTTTTTTTTTTTTTGCTTAATCATTAATTTAAGGTACTTATTGTAAATATTCAAACAACAAAAATTAAATGTAAAAAAATTCTCTATGGGCATGTGTATGTATTTACATACACACTCAATTTATTTCTTTGTTTTTAGTTACAACAGCTGACGTTTTAATTAAATCGATTATCAGTAAATAGAATTCGTTTTTAATTTCATCGGTATATGGATATAGAATAGTGAATAAAAAAAACAGATGTATTGATAAATAATCATCAAATTTTAGCTAGATCCTTATTCCAACGCTAGCTCTGAGCGAGCTCAATAAAACTACATCATTTAAATTCAAATTTCCAAATTCAAACTCAGAATATCTTTACTTCATAGGTTACAAAATAACATTTGAAATACGTCATAGTTTTTTGCGAATTTACCGCTCGTTCGGAAGGCAGTTTTCTCTCAAGAAGAACGAGCAAGAAACTTAAGGGTAGCTCATTTTTCTAATTTGCACATACATAACCAAAACAAATACGAAGCCATTAAGAACGAAACAGCCCGGTAAGAAGTCGAGCCGCTTATGCCCATGGATATTTGTCTTCTAAATATTCAGAAATTGCATAGTACCCTTTTTTACTGAATGATTGTTTAATAACACTCTTAAATTTATATAGGGGTAAATCTTGTATGTCTACAGGAACCTTATTGAATAGGCGCACACATAGCGCTCTAAATGAATTTGTGACTTTACTTAGTCGACTAACATGTGAAATCAGTTTATTTTTATTTCTGGTATTTAGTTTATGTCGACTACTATTTCTTTTAAACATTTCTAATTTTATTTTAAATACAATAGATTTTCATAAATGAATTGAGATGCAAGGGTTAAGATTCCGATTGTGCGTTCAATTGACAAAAATCACTAAGTCCCACCAATTTATTAAGCTAAAAATATACCGTACAATAATACTGTGCTTAGCCGTAACAAGACCGCATGCAGAAGTCCCTAAACTCGTTTCGAGCTTAACAGAGACGTACAGACACGTCCAGACAGCGTGCTCTTTTATATATATATATAATTTTTTATGTTCCAAATAAAATTAAATCTTATTTAATTTAAAAAACCCCTCCGAAAAATTTCCACGTCTTGCACGTCCGCGGCCGCAGGAAGCGCGGGCGTAAAGCGGAAGTGACGTTTTCACGGTGCCGTTTCAGGGGCTGAAAATTTTATATTTAATTTTACCTTCCCCCGCCCCGCCCCGCCCCGCGACGCCGTGCCAAGGCAGTTTCGTATAATGCTCTTGATATTTTTCCGCTAATTGAGATGGATGTATTTGTGTTTAGTTATGTCGGGTTTTACTGCCGTTCACCCCGTTGCTGGGACGTACCCTCCTAAATAATCGTGTTTTAGATTCCCCGTCGTCGCCAACACGATGACGACGCCGGGACCGACGTCTTGATGTGCACGCCGAGGCACGGAACGTGCGGTTTTTGATTGGTTTAAATTAAAAAGTCATTGATTTTTCCCCCTTAGTCAGAATCGCATCCGGTGCCTTCATCAGAAGGCACCGAAAGGCTTCGTATCAACGGAGCCGACGTTTTTAACCACCGAGCCACCGTCGCTCGTGTACTCGCGCTTAGAAGAACAACATAATATCGCAAATGAGACATACTTTAGAAATGAGGTTGATAAATTAAGTTATTGAAAGTACACGATTCAAATAAGTTTATTTCATTTGGGACTTGATTGCATAAAATTCAAATAAATTAATTAATATTACCTTTTGCTTAGGTATTCGATATCTGTCGATCTTCTCGAATCAATATGAATTTTGTTGAATAGGGATTCCGAAAATCAGCGATGGGTTGCATGCTGCAAATTAATGCCTGTTCCATGCGACAAAAAAAAACTGATTCTAAAACGGAGCGGCGCCGGATATATGACAGTTACAGAAGCATAAATAATTGAGCAATGCACAATATTAGATATAAGTTTTATAAATATAATGAACGAATTAATAAATATTAAACAAATCCAAACGGTGTAGGGCAAGGCCCCGCCCAACTCAGCGGTCGTGCTTATGCCCGACTTCTACACGTGTAAATAATAGTCACTGGTCACGATCACGATTCTGTAGAGATATCAGATGACCTCTACCCACAGCGTGGCAAAGAATTATATTATAGAGATATTTAACAATTGATGGTATATTTAAAGTAAAATTGGGATATAGAAAATTAAAAAAATATGTGAAGAAACCAAAATGTGCAATAACTTTCTTATATTATTTCTAATTTATAGACATTGCTGTATATAAAAAATATATGAATTCTGTATATAAAATCCACCAAAAATAAAAGGAAAATATTTTGAAACCTTTTAGCATTTGAAAATGTTTTTTTAATCGTCACAGTAGAGACTCCATTTTCAGTGAAAATTAAAATTAGCTGTGGTTTACAAGCTATTCCGGCTTAGGTAAACGGTTGACAAATCAAAAAATGCGTATAGACAAGGACTATATTATAGTGGAAAAAAAAATTGAAAAAGTTTAAAAACAACAAAACTGATGTTTTATAGCGGTTTTAAAGGACACTTTTAATCCAATTTAGATACTTTTTTTACTTTCAAACTTATCCTAAAGATTAACTAAATAATTGGAAAGCCTTTCTTAAACGCTTGACAGTAATAAAACTATTCTTATTTATAATTTTTTTTAAATCGGCCGTTTCACAATTCAAAATTTATGTCAAACGTAAACGAGAGTACCTACTGATAGTGGTTAATAATCACGTTAATTTCTACACATCAACAGATTATTTTAAATTACTTTTAATTTTTATATATGAACATAATTTGAATTATTATAAAAAAAAGGTATTTTATTTTTTAAATTAGAAATAATTTGTGATTCATGCAAACCCATTAAAAAATATTGTTTTGGCGCTATTTTTTGTTTTTATATCCTTACTTTTATTCCTTTGTTATTGAGTGCACTTTCAATGCACCAGAAGATCTTATAAACAGCGAGGTTCTTTGACTTTTTAGACAAAACTTTAAACAAAAGAAACAACCTTTAAAAAATACGTCGAAAATAAATCCAGTATTACTAGATTCCGTGAAAGTAAATAACTAGGAAAGAGTTCAATTTCAGGAAACGTCTGAATAAGGAGGACGGGGCGCGCCGGCCGTCGGTCTCGCCGCATCTGTCAAGGGGAAAAGCGCGTCTTGAATTTTAATACGACCTATTGGGGTCACTTCGGGTGCGTTTTTTTTTCTGTAAATAAAAAAAAATACTTCAAAATCTTATTTTCCGATCAACTTCATGCGCATAGAAGAAGTTTAGATCACCCCAAAACGGTGTCTCTTTGACTTGGTCCTTGCGTTCAAACAATGAATAACAAATTTGTCTTTATGAGAAGTGACACAATTGATTTGCATAACAGAGTTATCATGCAACGCGATTTAAACCGTAAGTTACAGCGGAATAGGCATAAAAGTCTCAGGTAAGTCCGGAGATTATAGAGTGTATGAAGTTTCATATACTCTTTAGTCTGATCAGTTGGTCAGTCTACTAGATCAAGAGCATAATTTGTGTGTGCCAAATGCTAAGTTTGATTTCAAAAAGGTATATCTTCGTACTAATGACAAAGAAAAAGGCAAAGAGCATAATGAACTTTGTAGTCGTGAATGACCGGTTGAAAAGCAAAGTGGCGGACACAAGGGTACACCGTGGCGTTAACGTTGGCAATGACCACTTTTTAGTGGTGATTTTTTTTTTAGTGTATAACTATGTGAAAATGTTCATACGTAGGCAGGATGAATAAGAGTCGGTAAACTTCAGGATCTTCACAAGTATTGTAATTTAATTGAGAGACAGAGAAAATTGAGAGAGTGATTGAAGGAACGCTGGGATGAAATTGACACTAAGAACACTTATAACTTGACGAATTGTGGCAGTTAACGAAATGTATATTAGCGGACGAGGCAAAAAGGCATATGGAGTAAATAAGGGAAGAAATCCTCATAAGAGAGATAATTATCATTGGAACTGTGAAATAGAAGAAGTAGCGTCTAAAAAGAATAAATTTGTGTATTTTTATAGACTAACTACATAGGGGAACATAATGTCTATATGAAATATTTTTCATATTTCATATAGACATTCATGCCCATATATGCAAATATACATTCGTAGTTCTAAATATTAAAAAAGGCCATCAAACTACAAAATAATGGCTATTCTCAGTTTTGTCATAAGATGTATATCAAAATATATATATGTGTGTGTATTTTTTGTACTTTCGATCTTCACATATCGTTCTGTTCTTCGATTTCCACAAAATTGGGAACAAATAAATACTACAACTATTTTGTCCATTCAACTGGTAATTAACACGTTTTAAGTGCTTTTGCTAACTTTTTCAAAGTAACATTCGAGGCCGAAGGAGAAAGAACTATTTCTAACTGTTACGTTTTTTTTTTTTTTTAGTTTTCCCCTTGCGAGAGGGATGGGGAAGGAGGAGAAAAACCCCTTATGGGCCGTCCATGCGCCCGAGCACACAGGTGTGTCCGACTCGCACAGACTAAAAACCTCCTGAACAACGTGAATCTGCAATGGCGCGAGCAGAACGCTATTACGCCTTCATTTAAAAAGCGGCCGTACGGCATGGAGATGCCGTCGGCGCGTGACTGCCCTATGGGTGCCTTACGAGTGACACCACGGCATAGGAGGTCACGTGAAACTTACAGTACGGACTGTAAGTTTCGAGGGGACTCCGGGGGCGCGGGGAGCGCACCGGATTGATGACCTTTAACGGTCGTAATTATTGGGTTAGTCCCTACTCCTAGTCAGTAACCATCTTATTTAATTCTATTAGTTTTTCCACCTCGACAGTGAGATCGTCGGGAGGATCTGTCAGGATATTCCGTGGTCTTCTACAGAAATGATTTGGAGGAGGTGGCTCGTATGTAACGGCCTCAACTAGTAGGGGATTCGGATGGTTACTCGCTATATCAAAGAAACGCTCTGATGCGTCCTTCATAAATTTAGAAATAGTCGGGAGTTCAAAATCCCGATGGAGTGTAGAGTTTTTGACGTACCATGGTGCGTCAGCTGCTCTTCTACAGAATTTATTCTGCACTACTTGCAGATCATATAGTATATCAGGTCGTGCATGAGCAAAAACTGGACTCGCGTATGTCATGACCGGCCTGATACACATCGTATATATCGTTCGTTTATTACGTAACGACATTTTACTCTTTCTACCTAACATTCCGTATAAGCGGGATAAGTAAAATATGGCTAATTTCCTAACCCGAGCGATGTGGTCTCTAAAATGGAGATGTCTATCTAACGTGATACCTAGATATTTATAGTGTTTTTGCCACGGAATTGGTTGATTTTGTATACGTAAATATGGGGTATTTAGTGGAACTGTAATAGTCGACTTTCGCGGGCTATAGTCGAAATAAATAGATGCCGACTTCTCGGGATTGACTTCTATTCTCCAGAGTCGGAGCCATTGCGTCAGCTCATCAATGGCCCTCTGTAAACGCGGTAGAATGTTCCGGAGGCAGTTGGATCTGAGAAATAGTGCAGTGTCGTCCGCGAATAGCGCGAGTTGGACGCCTGTTTTCGGCCGAGGGATGTCATTTACGTACGCGGAGTACAGCAGAGGAGAGCGTGGAGCCTTGAGGTACTCCAGCTCTTATTGGTCTAACTGACGAGTACGTATTGTCAAGTCGGAAGGTAAAGTGGCGATTACTGATATATTGGTGGATAATAATTACTAGCCGATCTGGGAGCTCTAGTTGGTAGAGCTTATGTATAAGGCCTGCGTGCCATACCCTATCAAAGGCCTTGGCTACGTCAAAGAAGACCGCCACTGTCTTTCTTTTGACTTTAAAGCCTTCCGAAATGTATTCTACAAGACGGAGGGCTTGTTGCGGGCAAGAATGGTTAGGTCTGAATCCAAATTGTTCATTGATTATAAGGCCTTTATCTATGAGATGCTCACTTAAGCGGGTTTTGAGCGTTTTTTCAAATAATTTTCCTAGTATGCTCAAAAGACTGATAGGTCTGTAGCTAGCGGGGCGGTCGCGTGGTTTCCCCGGTTTAGGAATTCCAATGACTACAGCTTCTTTCCAAGCTGCGGGAAAATAACAATTTTTGATGCACGCATTAAAAATTGCGACCAAGAGAGTAACGAGTGGTGCAGAAAAACACTTGAGTGCTTTACTGCTAATGGAATCCGCTCCTGGAGCCTTTCTGATTTTAAGGGCTTTGATATGTTTACTAACCTCATCATGGGTGATGGGATCCAGATCGTCTTTGGGTGGGAGGGAGACTCTGCGACGAACCTCCTCCTCCACCCTCCTAACATGTTCAATGTCAACCGCGGGGTTTTCAGAGCATTGTTGTTCAATGCTGTCTGCTAAACACTCAGCTTTTTCCCGGTCATCGAACGCTATAGAATTATCAAGTTTCCTAAGAGCGGGCGTGGGGACAGCTTTTTCCGTTTTAAGGGCTTTGGCTAATCCCCAAAAAGCTTTGTGACTGGGTTTAATTTCTACCATTAGGTCGCTCCAATTTTCGTTCCTGACTTCCCGCACGCGGTCCCTCACTTTACGTTGGAGGATGCGCGCTTCGGACCTATTTTCACATGTGGGGTATTTGCTCGCTCGGCGCAAGGCGGCGTTTTTTGCCCTTATCAGTTCTTTGACATCTCTCGGCAGCTCCTTGCGATCAGAGTTCGCCGGAACTGTCCGTGAGCTGTCATCGACCACTGTCCTGATGTGGTTGGTAAGGGCACCTATCGCATTGTCAATGTCGTCTGTCGAAACGATGTCATTTGGAATATTGTTTAACATAGGGGTGTCGATTTCCTCGAGCGCGGTCGACACCTTCTGCCAATTTGTTATAGTTTTAACAGTTGGAGGACAGTCCCCGGTGAGAGAGCCTAACCTCATGAGAACGGGTCGGTGATCCGAATTGAGACACTGGAGGGTCTCAATGCAACTCAATTTCAGAGCTACCCCTTTCAAGAGGGCGATATCTAAGATATCAGGCCTACGATTAACGTCATTTGGATAATGAGTCGGGGTGAGTGGAGTAATAATATCGAAGTGGAGATCCGCTGCGAGGGTCTCCATTTTTCTTCCGTTGCTGTTAGAATAATTACATTTCCAGTTAATGTTTTTACTATTAAAATCGCCAAAGAGAATGACGGCATCCCCTAGGGCTAAAAGTTTTCTAAATCGCTCCGGAGCAATTTTTTCTTTGGAGGTAGGTATACCGACACTAATATCAGAACACCGTGACCTGACATGCTAAGTCTACATGCGGTAGCTTCTATGTTATCTAGCGGTGGAATGTCGATCGGACAGCAGTATAAAGATCGATTGTAATACAACGCGGTTCCACCTTTTGGAGCGCCTATTCTGTCAGTCCGTAATTGTATGTAATTACTTATTTTACAGGCTTTCGAAATATGTGGTTTCAAAAGAGTTTCCTGTACCATAATTATATCTGCTTTGTACTCCAGCGCACACCTATTGAGTTCACCTATACTATCAATCAAACCGTTTGCATTGAACGAAATTAGTGAAAGATTTTTAGGTTTATGACGTCCAACTGAGTTTATTTGCAGGCGCCCGGGCGCAGACATTATAAGTTTTCAAGTCTGTTAATTAATTCCTGGTTTTCCAGGATGATTTGGAGGCGATCCACGCCGTGTTTCGCTCTCCTGAATTTCGCAGCTAAATCAGCGACCTCGGCGCTTCTTACTACCTGGAGTATGGACATAATAGTATTTATGTCCTCCCCCAGGGCGGACGCCGCGGCCCCGGTACGACGTGGTGGGTGAGTAGGAGACTCCCTTACATTAGGCTCTGGCGTGGCTTTCGGTTTTACCCACGGAAGCGGATTTTTCCATTTGTTAATATCGGAAGGGGGCGGGCGGAAACCGCCCGCCGGCGCTCTCTCCGGTATGACTAATTTCCGCCCTTACGGTTGGACGGTTTGTTTGGGAAAGAGGGGGAAATTGATTTTGACTATTAAGTCTGTTTGTCGGTATGTTTGGCCTATTCAGATTCCTAGTTTTAATTGGTTTAGGTCTGGGTGCTTCCGAGCACCCTCCGTAATTTGCCGTGTGGTCCTTACCACAGTTACAGCAGGAGGGTTTCCCTCCTGATTCCTTGTTGCGTTCGCAGTCTTTGGTCCAGTGTGGGACCAAACACTTAACGCATCGCGGTTGAGCGAAACAATTTGCAGCTGCGTGTCCGTAAAGTTGACACCTATGGCATTGACTGGGCATACCTCTTTTGTATGGTTCCTCCGGAGTGACTCCGGATAGTCCACACACTCTAGCTAGATTTTTAAAAATTTCCCTAGCTTCGTCGTTCCTTTCTAAAATGACTAAAACCATTCCCAGTGGTGTTCCGTTTCTGCGGTGCATTCTATGCACCGAAAGCACAGGATAACCTTGATTGATAAGGTCATCCTTTATATCAGCCGTCTCAAATTCGAGAGGTATCCCTTTTATGACAACTTTTATTTTGCGTTCCTCCTCTAACGCAAAGGTATGAAACGGAATATTACTAGAGATAAGAAATTTGTTCAGTTTTCTAAAATCCTCAACTGTTCCAGTTGAAATCCTAATACCCTGTTTGGTATTTTGGGCTCGTGTATAATTTATGTGCATCCTGGTGCACTCGGCTGAAACGAAATTCCACTTTGTTTTGTCTCTGAGACAAATTGGTGGAGGTAGTTTAACTTTGGGGATGGCTTACTGCCGGTAGCGGGGGGGGTTTTGACACCGACGATCGATTGCTTCGGGGCAACGATCGTCGTTTTGTCACTGACTTATCTGGGGAGGCTGGTGAGTCGCGATGGACTAGTTTTTGACGTGATTGAGTTCGACTTCCATGGTGGGGTCGCTCTCATCACTGCTGTTATTTTAGTACTATTTTGAGCTGCCGGCGGGCGGCTTTCCTGCTTTTCCTTTTAACTATTTTGAAGGAGTTTGCGGCCTCCTCATCTGAACCCTTGAGGGTATTGTCCGATTTTTCCGAAATCGGTTCCTCGTCTGATGAGATAGCGCTGGAAGAGCGCTTCCCTCCACTGCACACGGACATACACGGGGAGGAATCGCGGCTGCTAATTTTACTAACGGCGGCATTGATAAAATTGTTAAATTCAACAGGAACTTCGTAACCCTGTTGTTTCAAAATGTAATGAAGAGAGCCTTCAACTCACCCATCGGGAGCGACATCTGGAACTTTTGGGAGCCCCCGGCCGCGGCCGGTCCGGGGGCAACGTTTGCCATGGTTTGTTAACTTATTTCACTGCATAAACGAACACTGCACTGCACCAAAATGATTTTGATAATAATTATCTTAACTAAAAACAACACTATTCGACTTGTATTGAACCTTATTTGGTTTAATTTAACGAGTTATATTATCTAACTGAAAGTGAAAAGCGCGCGAAACAAAACGCGCGAGATAAGCGCGCGAATAACCGTTAACACTGATATACGCGTAGGCGGGGATAACCTCAGCCGGCGCTGGGGGTCGCCACCCGCCTCAAGGTGCGCGGGAGAGCGGGCACGCACGACGGCCGGCGGCCAGGCGCGCGCGCGTTATCGGCCGGCGGCCACGGGGCCGCTTAAGCTATAATTAATATTAAACACTATTAAAGCACCAGATGAAACGAACACTTTAACACGACTCACACGAGCCTCCGGAACCACTCACTACACTAAACTACACTAACCACGTATACGCGAGATATGTGAGCGCGCACGCACGTATTCACATACGTATGACTACACGTAGATCTACGCGTAACAATCGCGGCGCGGTGCGCAGTTAATAGCGTAATCGCTAGGAAAGCAGCTTCGAGCTGTACCTGTGATAGATCGTGCGAGCACGACCATGCGCCACAAGGCAAAACTCGGAACTGTCTTTTGTATTGATAATTAAAACATTTGAAATGTAATGTGCGTGTGAGTTGCATACGAAATCGTGCTTTGGTAGGGAGGACCAATGATAGGTTAAAAGCGGCCGTCGTTACGGCACGGTCAAGCATCGGTGTCTCGCTAGTGGCGCCAATGCCGTCTGACAATGCATATGTAAATTAAGTGCATGGCCACGCCTCCCAATAAAATGTATGCAACTCACATGTAACGGATGCACCCACCTATAAAATGCGGTGGGAGGGTGCATCCGACACAGTTGCTAGCCAACCGTCACCTTGTAAAGCTCGGCTTAATAAAGTCTGAAAAGAAAGAAAACGCTGTCCATTATTGACCACGCCGCCACACTGCAAGAAATCCGCCGACCAAAGAAAGAAGCGTGCGCATCGTGAAGAGAGGCAATCCGGGGTGCGGGCTTACGCGGCGATAGCCGAAATCGCCGTTACACTAACCTTCTGGAAAATTGGCGTGAGTTTAAAAACAAATAAAAGCTAAGTTTTCAAAGGAAAACATACACGTACTTGCCTTCCGAATTGCTAAGGCAATAAAACATCTGTATGAACTAACTTTGTAGCTCACGAGTGTTAGTTCAAAATTAAAAAAAAAAAGTATCCAATCAAGTCATATAATGATATTGAATCTATATACATAAAAATTTATGGCTAAATGTTTTGTTAAGCTCAAAACTCGACAAGAGCTAAGCCACATCGGTTAAATTTTTCTTTGTATTATCCTTTAAGTGAGAGGAAAGTTCTTTAAACAAATATAAAAATCGCCGAGAAACTTTAAAAATTCGAGACAATATGGAAATATTTTTTAAAGGATTTTTGTGTAAACCCAAGACAATAACCTACGATTCGAACGATAAATATACCTAGTTTTTTTTGTCTGGAATCATAAGTATGATTAAGATTAAGATTAACATCCATCGATACAAAGGATGAAGGAATTCAAATATATAAAAATTAATGTCTGTATGTTTGTCTATGCGTGCCTACACCATTAATCCAATTACGATGTAACTTTACTTATATGTTGCAGACAAGTCTAGGAAGATTTAGAAGGAAAAAAAAATTAGCATTTGTCACCGATTTTGTCCGCCTACTTATATTGCTAAACTGAACTACTGTACCTATAGATAGGTATACAGAAGACGAAGAAATTCATTCTAAGTCCATGATAGCGGTGCTGCGAGCGTTAACTGTATAGCTAAAGAGTAGAAAAACGTCTACCGGATCAGTTAATTTCATTCATATAAATTTGCTTAAAGTAAAAAAATAACATTCCCATAACCAACATGAATATTTTGTTAACAATATTATCTGTACAATATTTTGCTTATTTTATTAATAAATATTTGGTTGAGGAGGTAGTCTCATCAAATGTTTCATAAAAGTCAAATACATTTTTTATATTAATGCTTTAAATCCATATCTTGTTTCTATTTTGTAAATAGTCTCATGATTCGTTGCTGTACAAAGTCTGGCTTTTATCAAAAAAAAAAAATATGATAGTATTGACAGAGATTTTTAAGCATTAATCTAACGCCAGTCAAAAAATATTGAAATGCGCAAAACAGATAACAAATTAACGTCACGACTATTGTGTGGACGTATTAACACAACTCATTCAAGCTCTCTTAATGTTTTCCGAGCGGTTAAAAATGTATGTGGCGTGAAACCAACATAAAACAATGTACCTTTCTCTTCATCATATGTAAGCCTTTTCGTATCCTTTGCTTGCTTTAGTATCAACGTTCGCTGTCAACGATAGAGCTAATACTATTTACTATTGTGTGCAAACCATCACTTTAATGGGAACTGCCATACATTTGTTATATAATTTTACTTAATCTGATTTTGTAAAGAACGTAGGCGGTTTTACAAAAAAAAAAAATATCAACAGCAACGACTCGAGCTAAATTGAAGATGGGATGGACAACAGATGCCAAAGTGACAGATCTTTTGGTAAATATCCAAATGACATGTATTTTGGTAGATATAAAAAAAATACAGGTGTTTCAGCAGTCGGATAATGGTTAACTGCCAAAATGACAGTAATCGAAGTGACAGCTGTCAAAACGACAATCATTATAAAATTGACTGCCAAAATGGCAAACGTAAAAGTGACACGCGGTCAACGTGGCGATGCCAAAATAATAGTTGTCAAAGTTGCAGCTGTTAAAGTGACGTTGCGCAAATATGTGTATATATTATACCTATCAATTGTACCTACCAGAAAACAGTTAATGGCTCTCATAGTGGCTAACAGCTAGAAGCTTTGAGCCAATGTTGAGCTTGTGACACTATTCCTGGACTATAGGAGAGGATCTGATGAGATAAAAAAGTGTTTTTCTTAAAACAATAAAAAATAACTCAAATGGTATAGGAGACTAGAAATACTAAACATTTGAACAGGCAATTTGCGTGTCAAACTTATTAAATGTCTAACAACGTCTACGAAGTATTGTCGGTTTGTTCTTGGAACCGCCCATACAATTGCACAGATTCATGCTTAAATAGTCAAAGTTTTGTAGAATCTTACGTACAAAAGAAATGGTCCTTTGAAACTGAAACCTTTAAATTAAGATTTCTATAATCTGAATTTAATTACTTAAACACTTTAGGTGAAGAGCAGTTTCTATTTCAAATTAAAAAGAAACAACTTATTTTCACGTCTGTGTATAAAATCTTAATATAATTATAGAAATTGGCCTCTCAAAATAATTACGAATTATACCTCTCTTTTTTTTTCAATTGTCTCCATTTCGTTTTTCCAGCAGTAGATGGCGTATGTAATCTACCACACCTACGGAACCCGATGTATTCTATACACGTATCAAACTTATTCTCACGTAGCGCGTCGACTTCATACAACTGTCACTGCAGATCGGCGGCGCGGCGCGTGAGCAGAATAAAATAATGGACACCTCGCCTGTGCCGCGATGGCCGGCTTTTAACCCGACCGAGGCGAGACTCGAAATGAAAAATTACGGTTCCACAGTTGCGGTTACAAGTCCAGTTTCGTCTATACGGAACCCCACTGTCTGCATCGGGAGAAACGTTCACTACCGTTAACTATTCTCTCAATGCAGAAAGCATAAACGCCTTGATAAATTAATTTTTCCTTGTATCAATCATAAGAGATACTGTCTTGTTTTTAATGAACAACCCCAATCCTTATTTTCATATATATACCTTAAGGATAATAGGAACCCATCCATACAATCTTCCATTTTCTTCATTACACACATAGAAATATAACTTTCAAAAACACCGAAAGATATCCTTTTTTATTTACAACGAGAAACCTTATTAGGAATTTTTATCCTTCCATCTTTAAAAAATTGTGGCCTCCTCCCATAAACTTTCAACACTTTAAGAGCTCAATTTTTAAAACTGTTTTTCATTTCTTGTTTACGTCTTAAAATAAATCCAATCTCTAAATCTTATGTTTTCATCTTCAATAGCTTTGACTTTAAGTCAGGCACCCAATCGGTATTTCACTCTATAATGTAGATAGATAGATAGACCCGTTATTGTATTACACTGAACTGTGGAAATAGTTTCAGATAAAGCCATAAGCATCCAATGATATTGCAAATCTATGTCCTAAATATCGCGATGCTAGCTAACTGCATTAGGGCTTAGCTATACGGCCTTAACCTTTGACCTTATTAGAAATCGATACAAAGATTTCGTTCTATCTAGATCTGCTAACATCATCCATGCTAAATTTTTTTCTAGTTTTTCCCTTATCTAAGACCTTACTCCACTCGCAAAGTTTTTCTGGTCGTCATTATGTCCTAGCATCTGAATAGTAAGTGCTATTCTGCCTGCTTCAAATACAAATACCGAATAAAAATTGAAAATCCATAAATCATGAATTTTCCTTTCAGTTTGAATGGAATTTAAGAACATAGTAATTCGATTTTAAAAATATAACAATCCAGACAAATGTATATCGATCTGCGTTGAATATGAGATTCACAATAACAAGAATGAATGAATTATTAAAAAATAAGAGGAAAAATAAAATAACTCTACGCAAATAGGGTAACCTACAGGCAGACGTTAAAATGATCTTACAAGTTATCTAGCTTATAGATCCTCGACTGGGAATATCAAAAACCATCACTTCGCCCTCTGCCATCAAATGTAAATCAAATTCATATTATTTCAACGTCGCGACCTCGCCGAGACCTCCAGAAACTTAATATCCCCATGATTTACAGCTTACTCCCTGAAAAAAAAAAAAATATTAAAGCACTATCAGATGTCAAGGACCGCTCTTTAGGTGTGCGGTGTCGGCTTTTTTCACGAACTCTCTTCGCGAGATACATCAATCATCGCCTTAATGACGTCATAGATTACGCAACTACCAGCGGCCTACAAGGAAATCGTCGTTTCGCGTTCACTTCCTGTTTTTTTCCTTTTCCTGGAGGAGGGATAAGGTATAAATAACCGTAACACTGTATCTATGTGCCCTCTAAGACGCAATTTTAGTATTTTAAGGTGAATTAGAAAAACGGTAGCAACCTATCTTATACCAAGAGTAATATCTGTATGTCTATCTGTCTTTCCTGATTTCAATCTCGTTCTCGATTTTAAGTGTATGTACTTTAGTCGTATAACGCAATGGAAAATGATATCAATTATGTGTGAATTTAAAGAGAGATATCAATTTTATTGCTAACACACAAGAAGACCAATGTCATAAAACTGAACGTATAATAACTCTTATCGCAGTCATATCATTACCATAACTGATGAACATATAGAACATTGTTAAACAATTGCCTATGTTTATAGAAATATATAATTTTTCTATACAAATTTGGGCAGACGGATTACTTAGAAAACGAAAGGAAAATATTTAATTTCTAGGTTTATTGTTCCAACCTATATACGACTTGTGTGTTACCGGCGGCCGTCAGGGGTCACGGCCGCACGCGCAAGCAATCTCTATCTCGTAATAATAAAATCGAGGATTAGACAACATACAAAATTAAAAAGAGATCTTTGGTATTAAATGCCTTGAAATTATTATTATTATGAAATAATAATGAAACACCAAAGTTAGTAATAGAGCTTTCTAACAACTTAATACACCTCCTGGTAACATAACACCGTATAGTATCACAACTCGATTTTGTTGCTTTTGGGTTGTCGAGCTTGTGAGGAGTCAGAGGCTTTAGGATACTTCCTTTCATAGAGTGCCTCTTCGGGCCTCCCGTCTTACAATCTGCATACTTAGAGCACTATTTCGATCGGAACTTTTATCCTGATCCCACTAAACTTTTCCTTCCGGTGTCGGTTGCTATTGACTATTTCGATTCACGTTTCCAATCCCTGTCTCGATAAGGCTTTCGGTTACCACAGATTATAATACGTAATCTATGTTTTTGCTCGAGGTACGGCCATTCTGTGAGCAGAATTTGTGATTAAATAACAAAAAGCAAAAAAAAAAAATAACAAAAAGCAAAAGGAAAGAAAAATAAGTCCAAAAGCGCTTATAAGTTTTAACGATGTAAACAATTATACCTAACTATATAAGTAACTGACTTTGAGAGTTTATGATACGATAAAGTAATTTCAGATATATTTATTGTATAATCAAAAGCTAACGTTGTTGGGTAACTCATTTACTGTATATTATACATGGGGTGCACTATAAGTTTCTGGAACTGGCAACTTTCATAAACAATATTTAAAAAGTATTTACTACATTTGAAAATTGAAATCTTAGGTTGTAGAATTTAGAATTAGGTTAATTGTCAATTGTTTTGACATTGTGGTGACATTCTAAAAATTGCATAATTTAATCGTAAACAATTTTACGAATTCGTAAAAAATTTTCGTAGTACGATTTTCTACGATTTTAAGTGTAATATAACAGCTCAAGAAATCCTTGCCCGGCTTCAAACTGCTTTTGGCGAAAAATCACCATACAGACGACTATTTATACCTGATTTGCAGAATTTAAGCGCGGTCGTGTCAATGTCAGTGGCGAATTTCGTAATGGTCGACCGTCCACCGCTGTGAAAAACAAGAACATCGATGCTGTGCACCGTGGGACAGAAACAGACAGACACGTGACCTACTACGAGTATTTGGACATCCTTAGGCATAGGCATGAATCAAATATGATCAGCCCTGTATAACAATTTGGGTATAAAATAGCCGTGATCTCAGTGGATTCCATACAATTTTACTGAGGCTCAAAAAATGAACCACGTCCCTTGGTCCAATGCCATAATAACCAGATTCAAAGACAGGGTATTAAATTTTGTGCGGGACGTAATAACAGGTGACGAAACATAAATTTGTTGCTACGACCCCAAAACAAAGCAGAAATTGACACTATATGTCTATCGAGATGAGCCAAAAGCAGGTGGAGAAAGTGGTGCACGAGCGAAGTACCTCTAAGCGGATGATTGCTTCTTTTTGTTTAATAAAACTGGAAACGTGACTGCTGTTGCTTTGGAGAATTGTCGTATGTCGTAGTGAACGGTACACGACCATTTGTTTGCATTTGAGCACTTGAAATTATTGATGAATTCTGTAAAAATTAACGTCAACGTCGTATCATCTTGCACCACAACAATGTCAGTTCTCACACGGCCAAACAGACAAATAAATTTTTAGAGGTGAAAAACTTAGAACTTATAAGCAATCCTGCATAGAACCCCGACCTGGCACCTTGTAACTTTTTTTCGTTCGGAAAAATTACGAACCAATTACGCGGTCAACGATTTTCATCCCCAGAAGAGGTTGTCGAAGAGTATGAAAAACATGTTTCCAGGCCACCAGGGAGGATTGGCATAAATGTTTACAAAATTGATTTCTTTGTATGAAAAAGCGCATTTACGCTAACAGAGAATATTGTAATAAACATTAAATTTACTTTTGACCATTCTTAGTAATTTTTTGTCATTCAATCCAGAAATATTCAGTACGCCTTATGCTCCCTTACTTAGTTCCATTTTATTATATAATTTTTGTTTGTATGAAACTCATATGTTGTCTTCATTGATGTATTGTACTATTTGTTATCCAATGCAAAGGACGCTATTTTTCCTAAATTCTCCAATCGAAAAAAAAATGTTGACAAATAAATATTCAAACTAGTCGCCTAACGTAACCGACGGTTGAAAAAGAAAAACTTTAAAATGTCGAATGTAAGCAAACTTAACTGCCTCGATGAGCCTTATTATTACTTATGACCTTTTTCTTTCGTGCATAAACTGTTTCAGGACTGAACAGAGCCTCCCGATACGATAGCATTCTTCGATAATATTAAAAATAAATTCTTCCATTAGAGATGTATCACGATTTTCTTAACAATGTACTACCCTTCTTTTGTTTCCTGCTTAAGGACGCAGATAAATAAACATTTGTGCCTCAGTTTTATAACTAAAATTCGATACTTTATTTCACTTTCACTAATTTGACTCTTTGTCCATATAAAAAAAAAAATTGTAAGTTATTTAAAATTATCGATGGAATCTTTTCTATTATGAAGTCATAAATTTTGCATATTTTATATTAACTTTTAACATCCTTACAACAACTAGTGAAACCGTTCAATGACAGATAATATCCACATTTTTCGAATTTTCAGGAAAATCCGCGACGTCAAGAATAACGAGCTATGTCCGGGACACATCACCCGATTTACATATTTATGATCTACTTCTACTTAGTTGGTACGATTGACATTCGCAATATGTGCAGGGAAATTCGTTGGCTGACACGCACAAATACACGAATCATGTTAAAAAAACATATCGCCTGTGGAGAATTACTTTTTATATACTGGTGACAACCAACGGAATGATAACATTTGTAAGGAAAAAATGTAATGTTGTGCAATTTATTTTATTAAATATTGCTTTAGAAATACATTAAAACTACAATAGCTTTAATACAAGTATTGCATCCTCTGCTATCACGTATGCTAGAATATCAATATAATAGTTTCTGTCACAGCAATCAGTGTAATATCATAAACTTGACTGTTACGGACAGCCGCGTTCTTAGCAAGAATTTGAGAATAAATGTATTATTTTGTTTTATAAAACGGACTAGCTTAAGAATTGTTTTGTATTTTTATTAAATGATTTGAATAGTTGTGTTTTCATTACCCGGGTAGGGATTAGTAGTAATAAATTATATATTTTGTAATGCTGCCTGTTTTCGTATATTTATTGTGATTAGTATTTTTATCTTGCTTGTTTTATTTTTTTATCGTATTGTGAAATACAATATTGCATATGAAATTGTGCTTTGGCGGGGGAGATCAATCACAGGTCGAGAAACGCGACGGTCGTTACGGTATGACCACCAATCGGTGTACCGACTGCATGTGACGCTCATGCGTGAAAAGCGCAAAGTGCATTTTTCGATTAAAATGTATGATCACTTTTGGTCGCAATATTTAATGTGTGCCTTAATAACTGTTACTTCCCTCCCGTCTGGAAGGAAGCCGAGGTAATCGGCATCCCTAAACCTAGGAAACCTCGCGACCTCCCAGCTAGTTATAGACCTATCAGCTTATTGAGCGGTCTAGGTAAACTTTACGAAAAAATTCTCAAGACTCGTTTAAGGGAGTACCTATTCGGCAAAAGCCTTATTATTAATGAACAATTCGGACTTAAACCGAATCTCTCTTGTTCCCAGCAAGCCCTCTGCTTAGTCGAATACATCAAAGAAAAGGACCGTAGCGGTCTTTTTCGATGTAGCCAAGGCCTTTGACAGAGTCAAACAACAGAGATGGCACGCAGGCCTCATTCGCAAACTATACCTTCTAAAAGTCCCAGATCGTCTCGTACTCATTATACATAACTACCTAACTGACAGATACTTCGTATTTAAACATGAGAATACACACTCGTCCAGAAGAATGATAGGAGCGAGAGTACCTCAAGGCTCCCCTTTTGTACTCCACATACACTAATGCCCTACGGCGAACGTCGTCAGGCGTCCAGCTCGCGTTGTTCGCTGACGATACCGCCCTGTACCTACGCGGCCAAACCGAACCTAGCATCTGCTCTCAGCTCCAGAAGGCCATCGATGAGCTTGCTCGATGATCCCAAACCTGGAGGATCGAAGTAAACGCCGAGAAATCTGCAGCAATATCATTCATATACAGAAAATATATAAGGTAAAAAGGCCATTGTCAAAAATAAACCAAATTAAAATGAGACTACACGGGAAGCGCCAGCTTTCAAATACAAAAAGAATCATCAAAATCACTTTACCCAGTCGAAAGTTCTGAGGTAACAAACATAAAAAAAATACAGTCGAATTGAGAACCTCCTCCTTTTTAAATTTTGAAGTCAGTTATAAAGAAACATGTTCTAAGTATACTTAAATTATGGCTATTCAAATACTATCTTCTTTAACATATTGCTATTGAAATTAAAACACACTTTAATTTTATTTCAAATAGATTTCAATAGAGCTTGATTTAAAAAAAAATCTATCAGGAAAACTTAAGGCGAAACCGGTTTCTATTGTTATTTTTATCCATCAATCTTTCTGATTGTCATGCAACACTATTAGCATCTAAACTACTAGCGTCATTTTAACTTGCTCAGAATAAACAAAATAATAAGCAAAAACGGCAATTGAAATGCATTCTTTTCTTGAAATAGGTCTTCACTATTTACAAAGAACGCGAACGGAGCCTGTTATTTGCAAGTGTACGGACTCTAGTTCATCTTTAAAGATTTCATGAGAACCTTCAGAATCCTTCAAAAGTCTTTTCGATATTGAACTCAAGGAAGGAACGTTCATTCCCGTAACAAAAGTGCAAACAGCGCGCGCATTAAGTCTAATTAAATCGAAGCTTTTTGAAATCAGCCGTGTTTAACATAACGTAACATAGCTTAAGAGACGAAAATAAACATCTAAAGCCGCCACTTAGGAGCGGAAAGCTTATGCTCGGTACGGTTCAATGAATTTCAGCAAGAGTTCGGGGGTGCTATTAGCGCGTATTGAATTGCGAATACGTATGTAGTCAACATCGGATTACATTCGTTAAATTATTGCTGTAAACGGAATTATTTCTGTTTGAAAATATAAATGAAAAATATAGCGTTTTAACCTACTATTGAACAGTAGTCTAATTAGAATTATAGACTATAACAAAGTGGCGAACTTTGTAATCTCCATGGCCTCTCATCTCAATTTTGCAATAACTACACTCCAGATAAAAGACGTTCTATTGTTTTTGAAGTGATAACGTTTTATAAATCGATGAACGCCAACTGCACGCACGAAAAAGCATGACTCATTGTCACGTTCCGCTTGAGCCGAGCGTGCGAGCGAGAGTGTAGAACGAGCGATAGAGAGGCGCGATCGGCCTAAGCGTTCGGCTTATGATTCCACTCCATTGGCCGAAGATACATGTTGATGCAAAATAATTGTCATTACTAGGTAATAGAAAATAATGGTAAGTCAGTGAGAATAATTTAATTCAATTCATAAAAGTGTGCAATTCTTCATCATTGTTTTCTTATGACGTTATCACGTAAAATTGTCGTCCGACAACCAATTCTTTAATAGCACTTTCGTAAATTATTAATATATTATATTGCTTCTTTTTAGATATTAATTTTAAGGCCTTGTCTTTTACTAGCGCTATTACGAAAACTGATCGTAAATAAAGAATAATATTAATTTATTGCTTGAAAAGACGTAATTAGCCGACAATAAAGCATTACTAAAATTTTTTAGTTTCGATAATGATATAGAGTTGATTCATAGACATAAATCATATATTACCATAACCATAACACCCACATCAAATATAACACTAGATATGCTGAGCACATAAACAATTTTATGTTAGGCAGGAGTAATCAATAAATTGTCTGTATTGGCTTACATATCTCAGTTCTGTCTGTAGCAACAACCATTTACATATGAATCAGTTGAATGTGCCTAATCGTTATTTCATTTTTTTTTCTATTTTATCATGCAATATTTATTTGCTTCTTTTTTATCTACGGTCACGCACCAATCTATAAGACGTCGGTCACACGTACTGCCTGGAATGAAGGTAGTTGAAATAAAGGCGGTTTCGAAGAACGGAAACGCATTTCGTCTTCCATAACTAGTTTTTAAACATTTCGGTTTCTTTATATTGCTTAATTTGAACATTGGTATGATGTTGACTGTTCCTGGGAGTTTCGGTCAAATATTGACTGACGATATACGTATCAAACCTCTCACATTGCGACACCTGTTGTCCAAAGGGAAAAGAATGTCAAGAAGCTGAATTTTTCTGAAACCCAAAATACGATTTTCTAAATCAAAAATAATTTTCTGTTCTATTTATATTGTGGAGTAATCAAAAATTAATGGGCAGAATTCGTTACAGTAGGGAAGTGATCTAGAAAAATATCTAGTAAAAAGAACTTCCCTTTAATCGTTTCATATCGACTGGGTAACAGCGAATCAGACTTGCACAATTAGAGTTCCGTACCAATACTTATTTAGTAAAGATAAATATTATATAAACAAATGTCTTCGAAAAGAAATACATATTTTTGTTTAAAATATTGTCTTTTAGTCAACAATTAATTGCTCAATCGAAAAATCTACAGTTTTCTCACAGCTGAGTTTTAATGTAAAATATTTTTTACTAATCATTGACAGACGATGTACACGCACATCATCGAGACCTAACATCATCTCGAACTATATATTCCTATATGCATTACATAATCTTCAAGGAAAACGTCTGTGACGGACACAAAAGTGATTTTATATTTCAATTTTAACATGCTTTCATTATTTGCTTGATTTTAAAGTATGTACGTATTTTGGTCAGAGGGACCCAGAAAGCTAAGCATGATGAAACCAGAAGGTTGTCACTTAAACTCCATATTGGAACCACGTGTTCTAGCTATGCTTGACCTTGTTTGAATTGTCTTGACATACACTTTGTTCATCATAGGTTTTCAGCGTTTGATGATGTAGCTAGAATATTGGCACTAGAAGTTCATAACGGAACAACATATCCTAGCCATATTTTGGGCTTGTTTGATTTGCTTTGAGACTCATTTTTCCCATAATAGGTTCCATCATCTGACGATGTAGCTGAACGATAGGCACTGTAACTCCATAACGGAACGACGTATCCTAACTCTATTTGGATATGTTGGAATTGTCTTAAATGCATTTCAGTTGTGGATATCTTTCAAAATTTGATAGAATATCAGTAATATAGGCGTTAGAGTTCCACAACAGGAAAAAATATACGAAATAGGAGATTGCGTTTCCTAAGTGCCCCACAACATGCGCTTATTCGAATGCAATGTTGTGTTAAAATTCCAAGTCAGATGAAAGACTAAGTTTTGCGTTTTGCGGTGACAAACATACCGATAATTATTTTTTTTATATATAAGATATACTTTTTATATTTGACCTGTATTATGTGTCGCTTCCATGTTAATGACCAACCGCAATGGGCGCTGGCCGAACTTTGAGATCCTGACAACATCCAGAGCAAAAGCCAAACCATCGCCTGAATGATGGATTTCCTCAGTTACATAGCACTCGTGGAAGTAGAGTTGAAATAGAATATGTAGTTGATGAGATTGGCAAATCACGTTAGGTTTCTTTCACGCATAAAGTAGTAGATCAGTATTGTCCATATCCTCGTTCAAATTCAAAATATTTTTATTTCGTAAATTGTAAAATAACTAGTGTAATACATTGTGTCAGTGTAGATTAATAAAGTTTCAACATCAGACTAGAAAGAAATAGATCAGCAAGATTTTTAACTTAAATAAAATTAATTAATACATGACTTCGGATACAACGTTATTCGGTTTCGAGCGTTGTCGCCGTGTCTGTGATAAGTCTATGACAGACCCTTGTACTGTATCAGAGTGCAGAGCACAAGGTCCAAAGCCCTCAATCTGGAACAACATGGAGGGGAAGGTGGACCCTTCTCCTACTTTAAAGTAAAACCTGACGCTGATGCGTAAAAAGCCAGAAACAGAAGGCAGTATAGATACCAAACCGACGACTATTTAATATAGTGGCAGTATCGAGTAAACAACTACAAAATAAGTGATACCATTCTAACGATAAACGAAAACTATAACAGTTACTTTAATACACTTTAAAAGAAGCAACCGGCAATCTAGAGATTGTCCAAAGCAATAAAAGTAAGATACCAAAAAACAGGGAAGATATATTGACCAATAAAAATAACTAAGAATTCCCACATCGACAATTTTCCGCGTAATTTCTCGCCGAGTAAATATCCCCGCCGTGCCTTCCCTCCGATAGAAATCTATGCACGTACTTTTTTTCGGATATCTTCCTTTAGATCGCGACTACCGTCCGCCTGCGG
This sequence comes from Eumeta japonica, assembly GCA_005406025.1. Lineage (NCBI taxonomy): Eukaryota > Metazoa > Arthropoda > Insecta > Lepidoptera > Psychidae > Eumeta > Eumeta japonica. The sequence goes on from BGZK01001016.1 coordinate 153,205, forward strand.
TTTTGTATTCCTCGCTGTTTTTCCTCACATTTCTTCGCTGTTTTCTATACGTTACGTCGCTACTTCGGTACGTAGATAAGCTATATTAAGCAAATATATCTGTATCCTGCAGTGTGTTCGAATTCTAACGGGCATAACATGTGTAAGTATCCAGTATCCGGTTCCAACATAATGGCTGATGCTATATATCGTTAATCCATTCCTTTGATTGGGTACACGATTGACACATTAATAAACAAATAAATATCCGACCTTTTAACCGAAATAAATTAAAGGAAGTGGTTATCAATTTATCTGTATATATTTTGTGTGAATGTTACGCGATATATCTGCCAATTGTCAACCGATAAGAAAATTATTTTTTTGTTCGAAAGGATATACTTACGAGGTCGGTTCCATTTTCACTTTTCAATTCAAGATGTGATGATGGGATCCCATGGAAATCGAAAGATATCCTCAAATATTATAGGTACGTATCCCTTGGTATAGACATAAGTCATATATAATCAATCCTACACAAGTATTTTATATATGAAAAAGCTATGCTCGCTGCAGATCCACACCATTTGACTGAGGCTCAAAAAACGAAGCGTGTCACTTGGTGCAGTTCCATGCCTACTAGATTCAAGGAAGGAGCATCAAATTTGGTGTGAGATATAGTGACAGGTGACGAAATATATATTTATTGCTACCACCCCAAAACAAAGCGACAGTCGCCAGAATGGGTCTGTCGAGATGAGTCGAAACCAACCAAAATGGCGCGCAAGCGAAGTACCTCTAAGCGGATGATTGCATTTTTGAACACGTGACTATTAATGCTTTAGAGAATGTGTCTTACTGTGAATAATGATCGGTACATGACCATTTGTATGCATTTAACCATTTAAAATTATTGACGAATTCTGTAAAAATAACCTTACACTTCGTATCATCTTGCACCACAACAATGCCCGTTCTCACACGGCCAAACAGACAAAAAAAATTTTAAAAGAGGAAACCGTACAACTTATGAGAAATCCTGCATACAGTCCCATCTTGTACTTTGTAACTCTTTTTGTTGAAAAAATTAAGATTCAATTACGCGGTCAACGGTTTTTATCACCAGAAGAGGCTGTCGAAGAGTATGAAATTCATGTTTCCGAGGTCACCAGGAAGGAGTGGCATTATTTTTTTTCAAAATTGGATTATTCGTATAAAATATAAAATTAGCATTTATGCTAATGGAGAATATTTTAATACGCATTTTTGACCATTCTTAGTAATTTCTTGTCATTCATTCCAGAAATTTTCTGTGCACCCTATGTATTAATGTTCTCTTACTTGGTTACATTTTATTATATAATTTATGTTTACATGAAACTCATATCAATGGGATCAATATCTGGTACTATTTGTTATGTACTGAAAAGGACGCTATTTTGCCTAAATTCTCCAATGAAAAAAAAAAAATAATATATAGATAATACATATATACGTCATCTATATATTATTTACAAATAGTGCAATTACTTTTGCACAATTTTCGTGAATACCTTAAAAATGTCCTGTCTCTAATTCCATCACTTCAAACTCTTAAATCTGTAAAGTATGACCAATCCGATCCAGCTTATTTACAAATTTTACATCGAACAAAACCCTCGGCGTGCAATCCTGAATCACACTTGACCGCTTCTTTATACGACTTCTAATTTATAAGTCAAGAGATTGTCACGTAATAACAAACAGACGAATCGCTTATTTCTCCTTACAAAATTAGGTGTTGATCCCAACAAATGACATAATTATAACCATTGTAGTTTAATGTGTACATATTATAAAGCAGTAGAACGCGATATGTCTGTGAAATAGAGAAATAGAGTAAGGACGAGGGGGAGGTGATAAAGAAAAACAATAATTTATTGTCTATCTGTTCGAGTACATCTCTAATTACCCAACAAATCAAATCAAAAAATATCTTTATTTCGAAGGTAATGAAATTACACTTGAAATACGTCATTAATAAATTCATTTCGATATTACCGCCCATTCCAAATGCTGATTCACCGAGAGAAGAATGGGCAAGGAACTCAAGGTTTGCTCTTTTTACTCAGAAATACAAACGATTTAGTCATTTATAATTTAGTTGACATTTAAAAATAATAATAAATAACCTGATCGGCGAGCAGCTCAATCCCAGGGGTTTTTTTCATTAAGATATTCCAACACGGTATAATAGCCCTTGCCATATAACTTCTTTTAACGAAACGTTTAAACTCAGTAAATGGAAAATTTTGAATTTCAGTTGGGATCTTATTATAAAATCGCACACACATCCCCTTAATCAGTTTATTAACTTTACTTAGACATGTCTTATGAGCAGTAAGATCGTTCTTATGTCTAGTATTAATGTTATGGATGTCGCTCTTTTTATGGAACGATTCTATATTTCTCTTTTCTTTCAACAGATTTAAATACGGTTTCCATGGATGTGGATAGAACTTAGCCTGTAGCAGAACATAGGCTTTATTTCATTCAAATTCGATGACAAGAAAAAATTGTCATCGGGAAGGTGCAGTAGGATTGTATAAATTGTGAAAATTCTTTTGCACATAGAAAGCTACACTATTCCAGAGAATAAAAGCATTTATTTTACTCTGATACTAGACATTCGTCCTTGCTTCGTATGAATTGGAATCATGAGCGATAATAGAATTGTAATCGTGAGTCCGAGAGAGACCGAAATTGATAACCGGACCAGGGTCAAAACTGAATGTCGGATTTGGGATTAGAAAAAAAGAAATCAGAAACAGTGTCGGAACTAGAATTAAAAGCGGTAATGAAATTAGTATTGATAGCAAACTGTTTCTGTGCAAAATATGAAAGAATATATTTTAAGTCCAGATGGGCGAAGTCGCCGGGGGTAAGCTACTCTACATATATATATAGCATTTTTGAGAAAAAATCTGTACCTTAAGATATTTAAAAGAAAATACTCTGCAAGTTATTAAAAACGTTGACAGAATACATTTCAATGGTTTTTAGAATTTTCGTCTGTCTGTCCGTAAATTTGTTCGTGAATTTCGCGAAAACTACGGCACAGAATTTGTTGAAATTTGGTATCATAATAGTTTAAATCTAGGTATGTCATTTAGGGCAGCTCTTATCCCATTTTGCTGCTAATTTTTTAACATTCTCGAAAAAATATATATGTATATATATATTTTTTTTTTATGTACTATACTATTTACATATGTAAAAGATATATGTATGTGTGTGTGTGTGTGTGTGTGCGTCTTCTTTTTTTTAACAGAACCGTGATTTATATTGAAACCAAAATCGGTACCGAAAGCGGGGTCAGGATTGCAACACGAAGCAGGAACAAAAGGAATGGTTGGCGGCGCGATCGGTCGACATAAGTATATAGAAATTCATTCTACGTCGGCGCATATGCAGCTGGGGCAGAGGCTAGCTTTATATGTATATACATATATATATTCAGCGAATAGATGCCTCGAATGCGTCCCTAATTAAGCCGGCGATCACCACCGCGCTAATGAAAAGCCAAGGACAGGTTAAATTAAAACGTACCGTTTCTTGTTGGAATTCTGTGCAATCCGTTGTTTTGTCGAAGAAAATGAAGGCATAAAATTCAAAAAGAAAGGCAGCCGAGTCCGTCTCATTAACTTCTTCAGAGTCAAATTAAACCGTTTCCAAGTTAATGAATGGTCACTTTTAGGGATGTGCGAAACTTACTGAGCTCGTGGGTGCGCTCACAGACAGAATAGGAGACGCACAAAGAAATCAGTTATAAGTATTAACTAGAGACTCGTCGATTCTCAAATCGATATATAATTATATAATGTAAACTGAATTATAGTACAATAAATACATTTTATCTGTTATAAAACCGTGATTTTAAAAGATAACATTAGCGAATACAGTATTTGTCTTCGAGTAGGACAAACCTATTTAGAGGTGTTCAGCTACAACTGCAATGCTTTTGCTTTATAGCTATAAACTCAATAATATAGATATATTATATTATTTAAAAATCCATAATGTTATGATTGATTACATGCGGATATAATTAAAGTCTGCAGCAATTATCAATTTAAGAGTACCTAGACAAATAAATTGCAATTAATAAATTTTAAGTGCAAGTAATTTAATACTCTCAAAGATTATCCTATTGAAGAAATAAAAAAAACAGACTTAGAAATTTCGTTCTTATGATAAATATGCAGGTTGTCTTGTGATACAAGTATTATTTGTAAGAAAGGTGATTTAAGTATAAAGAACATATCTCCTCATAATTTTACTCCTATCAGATATATTCCTCTTGTGTAATTTAGACAGATAACTAGATTTAGTCTTTTGCGTTCTGAATGTTTTACCAAAGGCATATTTTTTGCCTACTTTCGAATATTAAATTACATATAAATTTGAAATTACTGTCTTGAAATATAATAAAATTATTAACTATAGAAATCCTGCTTGACACTATTTTACATTTAGGTTATGAATGTTTCCTAATAATTACTAATAAAACTTCATCATAATATCATTTTATTTGGGGTTCATGATGGATCACTTATTTATATCTTTATTATTTAGTCTTTAGTTTTATTATATATCACAGTTTTTGGAAAGGTATCAATGTTTTGTACACAAAAAAAAAGGAAATACCGCATCTATTTCATAATGCCTTTTCTTCTGAAGTTGTTACTCATCAAGGACCAAGGTATCTAGTTTAATAGAATCAACTGTATAACGTTAAAATGAGAGCAATTTTATTTCACGCAAGAAAAAGCAGTCCGGCTCAATTAAAAAGCAAATGCCTTATTTGCCTAGGAAACTCACATAATAAGTGGAAGTTCGCACTAGTTTTTTTCAGATTTTTCTCGAACTTCGTTACAAAACTCTAGAATTCCTTAGTATTTTAAAATTACATTAATAATTAAGTTTTTCATTTACTAAATGTTGCTTTATAAAACTAGTTAGTAAGTTATTTTTATTAATTAGATTGTATTCGAGCCTGGTAACTTTTGGAAAAAAGCGCTTCAAAAGTGAATGAGTTTCAAAAGTTATTCAATGGAATGGTTCCATTATAATAAATTTTAAAATATTTTTTCTTTTAACCGAAACATGCAAAATGTTTATTTTATTTTTTTTTTTTGACAAGAACACGTTACTTCTGTAGATGCTGCGGCAACAGAGTAAAGAACTTAAGGCGAGGATGAAACTAACTATACACCGCCCGTGGCTTTCCTCGCATAATTTCCTCGTATTGTGTTTCGTGGTTAAACCATTTCGTCACTATGGCGTTCCCACTACCGATAACTACAATGGGATCGCCATTGAGACTTTCATATCTCCAATCGGTACACGTTGCTAGATGGAGTGGTAAAATAATTTTTAAGCATTGTACGTTATATGCCACCTAACTATGGCGGCATGGCAATTCTCGCCAGTCGTTCAATTCCAATCCAGAAACAATATTTTATTTTATAGATTCATGTTCATATTATATTACATAAAAGTGAAACCTAGCAAACAGAAATGAAGATAAACAAATTTTCTGAGACTTCAAGTTTGATGCTAGGCCACCGTCGAAGTCGGCAGACTGTGTGTGGCGAATGGCCAACCGCTGCAAATAAACCAATGACGAGCGACTTGTTTCGAAACGGCACCATAGTGTTGCTGTTCATTTTATTCAAAGACTTCTAGTCACCTGATAAAGTTCCTTTAGACAAACGTCGCACCCTAATCGACCGTGCGCCCTATAATGGTACCGCCATATGTTGCATGAAACTCGCAGCATCTTCGCATATTACCCTTTATTACTTTCACTGAAAAAAAAAACCTCGTAATTTCAGCGTACAAAATTTCCAGTATTCCGTCGTCGACTAAGAATCTTCATAGTTCCGATTTGTCTGCGTATATTGTCACCGTCCGCCTGTAGTCCATTAAGTGAAATGCGATTCTCGGTGAGAAAACTCAGATTAAACCTACAATAGAGGAGAAAAGTCGTCGATTTATGTTTCAAAACATATGTCTTGTTCCACTCTCGTAATTAATAAAAAAAAATTAACAATTCTAAAATTATTTTATGCATATGTACTTGTTGGGTATCTGAAATCAAATTTTTGCAAAAGTTCTATGTAACTTTGTGGTACTAATTTCTAAATTTAATGACAAAATGCTCGGTAAAAGAAAACACGTTTAGAGATTTTTCTTTATAAGGAAATAATCTTGCCCAACAAACATTTTTTTTAATTAAGTTTTCAAAATTTAGTGATGATATCTCTACATTTTCATTTGATTATTAACTCATAAAAGAAAATCTTATTGTGTGAAGGAAAATTTGTTTTCATTGAAATTGATCCAGTAGGTTTGACCCAAAACGGGTGAACCTAATTCGGCGCTCGCGTTGGTTTTATTCAGCAAATTCCTTCTCAACAAGCTTATCGACTTGACTGATCGGCACAGTCTGTCCGGTATCCCTAATAAAAGCCTTATTCTTAGTTTAAAACCAGATGATCCTGCATGTGGTCAAAAAGTTTTATTATTATTAAGCTAAAATAGCACTTCACCGGTTATCTTCTTATTGGTCATTTTACTCGGTCGATTAGCAACAGTCATTTAGAAAAATCACCAGTTTTCGGCTAATAATTTCTAAAAATTATAACGAATGTTACGTCTTTAAAGAAACTCTTAATAAGTATAGCAGTCGTTGCCAATTTAAGTCTCGGTTTCGATTTAAGTCTCTCTCCCGTCCCCACTGCCGATCGACGATGTTAGACAGCTTTAAAATTCGTTCGCTATCGACGTATTTCGAGTATCCTCTCGAATGTTCTTTGTCTATGTTTTCCTTTAATTATTTTCAGTGACATTTTGTCACCTTCTTCAAAGATCATATTACCCTTCTGTTAAGTTGCAACTAAATCATTTCACTTATTTGTTTCTGATATACTTTCCCCGAAAGTCAAGTTCTCTCTCGGTTAAAATTCATGAAAGCTAGTTTGTAATATATTCTTGATTATTTATTCATTATATATTCATTATTTACACTGCTTTCAAAACGGCCACTTGGAAAACATTGTATAATATCGAATATGAACTACATAAAAAACCAATGAGTCGTCGCGGGACGCCTGGCAGATGTGAAACGTCGAATAATATTTCAATTGATATCAATCGCTTCATATTAATTTGAAGAAATATACGCCATTATATAGATAACGAAAATACCTTTCAATTTGTCTGAACTGTAAAATATAATTTGGGTATTGTGGAAATAGAACAGGCCACCGGAACTCTCACTCATTGTACAGCGAAAGATGCTACTCCACATCTTTATTCTGTGAAAGTTTGGAATCTGCCAGACTAGCTGCCTCATTTTTCAAGTTGGCCATAGCATCGCTTTACCACGAAATAGCATTACTTATATCTTTTGCAAGCTCATTTTATTTCCCTTATTTATTTTGTCTTCACATATCTATCTCAGACTTTTATAATATTTTCCTGTATGACTTTCATCCATGTTTTTTTTTTCTATTTTCTTTTTTTGTTTTCTTTGAAATTAGATTGACATAAATAATTGTGATTGAACCCAATAATACGAACTTTTACTTAATCGGTAGTGTTACATTTTAGTAAATTTATTAACGTGATAAATAATTAATTTTGGCAGATAAGAGGCGAAAATAACATTAAATATTTGTTTTAAATATATCTAATAAAATATACAAATACAAAAGTACAAAGTTTAACACATGTACTGCTTTATTTATAAAATGAAACTACAAATATTGGAAGTGAATGTGCTATATTTTCTATAAGAATTTCATTTAATACTTTATGAAATTTATTTTATAATCATTAAAATTTTTATCCACCGCATTATTTTTGTTTATCAATAAAAAAATATTTACTTACGAATATATGTATCTTATCAATATGTAACGATTTTTAAGAAAAGAAATGAAAATAACTGCATTTTGTTGCGGTTACGAAAATTTATAGATATTTATAGACAAACTTAGTCTGACCATAAAAAATCATATTCAAACAGATCAAAAGTATACAAAAATTGTAATTATTGACAACAACTGCACAAAACAACATATATATATACAATTACACAATATGTTGAAGAAATTTAAGAGAATTTAATTTACGTACGCCAGTTGCCGCAAGACATATAAAAATAAATTATTAAAAAATCATATAATTCAATTTGGTAACACCTCAAAAACCTGAATGAAAATGGTCATATTTATCAAAGATTTATCGCACAAAGTGACAAGGATTCTCTTGACCTTATGGGGAGTCCTTATTGGTGAAATGTAATAATTCCTGTAACCTTTCTCACCCTGTGCCACATTTAACCACCTGGCTAGTGTTTTCAACACAACCGCGACGCCCCAGCTAAAAAGCGACACCTCTTTGGTCCGAACGCAGTGTAGTCCGGGCACAGTATAAAGCTGTTCCCTCTAGATTTATAACTCAATTCATTTCAACGTATACGCTGTTTGCGCTCAACAGATTGAATGCGCCCGCGCTTTACGTCCAGATTATTGGATCTTCGGGCTAGTTCCACAGGATGTAGATTCTATTCCCGATTTGATATTTTTTTCGTCTCCTTGCACATAAGAATCCAATAAATTAATACAATGCTTAATAATGTTTACTTAATAAATAATATAGACTTAATGAATAGTTAGTTTATACTTAATAATAAATAAAAAGTGAATTATATTGATCCGTGTGACTAATAAATTGTTGACGTTTTTCAATGAAACTATTGTAATTATATTATTAATTATTTATAATTATAAATATTTTTCACATTATTACAATTTCATTTAATAGCGTCCGCAAATTATTAGCCAGATTAGTCCGTATAATTCACATTTCATTAAATAAATAAATATTAAATAAAGCAATATTTATTGATTGTATTTTTGTACCGACTATTATGTCAATGAGTATATATTCCTCTTACAAATTTGTCTAAATAATACTCAATACAATTGTATTAACATACAATGTGGTAATGTAATACATATTGTTTATATTGACGCTATTAATGGTCGATATAAAAAATATAACAATTAATTGATGTCAATTAATGACATTTCTGTGTAGATAAATACAACTAACTACAAGATTAACATGAATACGACAATTCATCTCAAGTGCTATTCATTAGTTTTAAAGAGTAATACAAAATACGTTAAGGTTTCGATATTCGATAACGATAAAATATTAACGACATTGCTTTCTAAAAGAAAATTTTAAATTTGTTTCATTAATTTAATTTCTAAATTATTTTGTAAAACCCCTTTTTTCGTATTTCCGTTAACGATATCGTTTGAAATAAACGACCGGTTCAGATCAAGTTTACCGCAATCGACGTTGTTATCTGAGTACAAATCCTGATTAGATTTTAAAACTTACTGGCGACTTACGGCACTAGATGCAACCGACTGTTTGGGTCAAAAAAGTTGGATAAGAAGTTACTTATATACATGTACACACAACACACATACGTATACACGCACACACGTCCATTCTGAAAACATTATCTTGCCATTTTATGAAAACTTTCAAATTCTCATAGCGATAAATCATAAAAACAATTGAGTCGACAATGTTTCTGCGTTTACAAGCAGCCAACAGGATTGTTGCGTGTTCAGTGCATTGTAAAACTTTAAACTATTTATAATCAAATCTGAATACCACTTACGGTGTCTCTGTACTAGTTCATTACGGAATATTAAACATATATTTTATTTGTGTTTTCGGTTTGAGAAATGACAAAATGCCCATACAAACTTTCATTCCCGATTTAAGTTTATTAAGGATCGATTTCCTTCAAGTGCTGAAAGATGACGTTTTTAAAATTAAAACGTGATCCGTAATATTTTAAATTCATGTTTATTAAAGTCAAAAATAGGGAAGCTTTATACAACCTTCTGTCCCTTAATTCGCCCTCTCGCAGATTCTACTTCCAAACTTAGCGGATACTAACGTCTCCAAAGCGACTTATCTGATTAAGTTCGTATTTACGCACCTCATAGTAACGTAAGATGTCGTGATGAGTGAGCGTGTGATACTTCTTATATATATTAACGTTGCGACCGAGTTAGACAAACGCTTATATCCTTTAACTTTTTACATCCGAAATTATTGCAAAGCCTTGAGATTTTGGCTGTCAATAGTTACTTGAGAATCGTGTAGTGACACCCAATTGACCAGATAAGCCTTTTAGACCAAGGATGTTCAATAAAAATGATAGCTAAAACGCATCGATATGAAAACAAATCCCAACACTAATAACTCCCTACGGTTTCTTATCCTTATAGAATAGAAAACAAAATTAGAGAACGCTTTAAAAATCCTTTATATTTTCATATGTATAAAATAAGATGTAATAAACGCGAGGTAATTTTCAGCAATTTAATTTGATTCAATTTAATGACTCGACGGAATCAACTAATTGAATTTTATTAGTCGTTTACAGTATAATAATAGAATATGGTCTTTCTCTCGCACCATACTTAATGCCTTTTAATTTGTTTTGTACAATATTTGTATTGGTTCATACTTATTGTTGCTATCCACGGAAGTCTCCACTCTTCAGAATATCGTAGTGGGCAGTCGGCACGCGAGGCGTCCGACATTCATGCCAAGTCTCGCAAACGTTGAGAAACACTGTAATGGTATTGAATTCGCGAGAACAAAAGTAGAGAGACAGACGAGCTGTATCTAGGATAGGACACGAACTTTGAGAGTAACAGAAACGGATGGAATCTGATAAAATCATTATCCTATTGAAGTCATAGCTGCATACGTCTGAGAAGGTAAATGAACACAGTTGATATCACTACTGCTAGTTTAATTGAAAATCCCGAGTACCGAAAAAGCTCAGCAACCAGTGCTGCAGCCGCTTTTTTATTGGTGGAGGCGCCGGGCAAACACGCGAGCGAGATTATAGAAGAACCCAAAAGGAAAATCATATAAAATCTACAGCGATTTTTCAAGACTCACCCAGCCATAATTTCGAGGAGTTTAGAACAACTATTGGACGCTGACCGCGTTGGAGAATTGTAGCGAGGAACAGAAATAAATGGGCTTAAATCTGTATACTTGGGCCGAGTTTTACTTAAAAACCATTGACAGCTCTGCAGAGGCAAATGAAAAGATCATAACACAGTTCAGAGAAGAACTCAAGTGCAAAAGAAATTATAGTCAGCTTTTTTTTTTAAACAGGTAAACAGTGAGAGGCGGACCTGCCTGAACATTTTTAATATACCGGAAAGGCTCAACCACTAAAGCCACATCCGTTTTACAATATCACTTAACTAAGATAGATCTTGCAATGATTTTTCTGCAAATTAATTGATATATTAGCATGACATGTCTCAATATCACATTATGAGCTTCGAATATATTGTCGCGAGTCATAGTATAATATACAATACACATGTGAAACGTATTCACGTATTTGGATATTAATTTAAATAACTTACGCTCTTTTATATCATTTGATTACTTTACCAATAGACTTTATATTAGGCCGCGTCATGACCCTAGTTTTTCTCTCCTCTGCCCAACACTTCGAAGTATGCCGAGGCGCTAACACGACGACTCCCTCGAACTAACCTCGTTAACAATAAGTATACTTTTACGCAACGGAGACAACCCACGTATACAGACTTGAAAAAGAAGCAAGGATTTTTCGGACTAACACGACCATCTTGGCGGCTACCGAACTTGGGAACCCGGGCGTGGCAGGTGTGATTTTTACCTTTTAAGCCACTAAGCGTAGACTATTTTTTCCAAGAATACTTCCTAGAAAATTAAATTCAGGTTCGATTTCTCTCTAGACTGTATTATGCATAAATTACTGATTCCAAATCAATTTACAATAGTCCAATTAATTGACTTTTCGATCGGTGACCATTTCTAATCCGATATTTACGCACTTTTTACCTTAAATAAACTTGAAATATTAAAATTTATACTGATCGCGTGATAAATTGGTTCATATTTGCATTTAGTAGCATCCACATTTACTTCCAAAAATACTTCATTATATAAAAGCACCTGCGTGAAATCATCACGGATTCATAGCAACTTAATATATAGAAGAACGACAATTCAGTGGTCAGACTAAATGGTTCTTTCCTTCTAAATCCTTGGCGAGTCTTATAGATGTCGAGAAATACCATTACCAGCATCCCTCACCCGTGAAAGCGGCTTTCGTTTCAAAATTAAATTTTCCACTATCTCCTTTGACGTTATAAAACTACTGCAAGTGCATTTAATGGCGCATTGCTGAATAAAAGTACATCTTTTGAAATAAATGTCTAACTGGAAAATAATGAAATGATGATTCAACTACAGGCCCAGAGATTTTTGAAGTTCGTCGTTAAAACTAAGCAATTAGACAATTTCAACCAGCAAATATATCAACATGCTAGCTTTGGCCGGTGGCTTCGCCTGCGTCGACAAGGAATGAATTCTTTAACCCTTTAGATCGACTAGTCATGCTGTCTACCATAATCTTGAACTCTCTCCTGCTTTTCATTGTAATCCTAGCTCCATTTTTGATTCAGATTTTTGTCTAGATCTAGGTTTCGTTATTTTTGAAAATAAACGTAGTTTAAAAAATTGCAGCAAATTGGAATAAAATCGATTTTATACACTATTTCAGAGTATAAACCATTGTCGTATCAAATTGCATCTAATTCTGTTCTGTAGTTTTTGCGCAATGACAAAAAAAATGCACAGGCAAACAAAAATTCTAAAAATTATTTAAATGGCTTCTGTTAACTGTTTTTATGTCCTCCATATAATATATTTTTTAAACAACTTTAATATAATTTTTTTCTCTTAACTCTTATTATATTTGTAGATTACACAATATATGCTATTCTTTGGTTAGCAGATTTTTTTTATTTAATACGATACATGAAAATAGTAAACACTAATTAAAAAAAATTCACGGCGTTCACAAAGTTTCATCAGCTATTCTGATCTCTCCATTGCACGAGGTCTGATAGTTATAAAACTTTTAATCTTGAGTTGAGACCAACTCGATCTTTGTTGCCGTAACAACATCGTTAATGGAAAACCAGTTCATAAACTTCGTTACTCTGTGAGCTATGGACAAGACAGGGGACGAAACTCAAAGAACAAGGAAGCTCCTCTTCGGTCCAGGTGTCCAAAGAGGAAAATCTCCCGAGAACTCAACTCACTGACAAACGAACGGATTTCAAGTACAATACAGGCGGTCATATCATTGCAGAACTAGCTGCCTTTGATGTAAGTATGATCTTGAGAGACAGGGCCGGACCGTGACTTAAGGGGGCCCTGGCCTAATACTACTTAGGAATCCACCTATTTTTTCGCTTTATCATCTATTTTTGACTTTGATTTGACTTAGCCGGAGGTCTCTTGAATCCACTGGGCCCTGGTTGAAGCTCAAAAAACTATATGGTAGATCCGACCCTGTTGAGAAACCTTCTGAACCAACAGTTTAAATTGTCGGTCAGTCGCAACGTTGCCATTGCAAAGACAGATAGGGTATCGCTGCAGCTCTATGACCCATCTTTGTAAGTTTATTCAATAAATATGAGATCTTTTACTGAATTAAAAAAAAATTATAAATCAGCGAATTAAACAGTGGAAGATTTATATTTACTATTAGCATTCTAAGGGCCAAACGAGCCTGTAAGCAACCAAAGAGTAGATATTTATCGCCACTCATGAACAACCGCAACTTCAGGGAAGTCATTAGTGTGTTGCCAGACTTTGAAGAAAGACTAGGATATCTGATGGAGGTGAGTAGGCCACCGGAACTCCCAATCACACTAGCAAAAAAAGAAGCTGCTACTTCACATCTGTATACTTTGAAAGTATAGTAGCTGCTGATCGCTGCTAGCTAGCTGCGTCGAGTTGGTTTCGTACTATAACCAAGTTGGCCAAAGCCTGGCTCTACTATTATGGAGATGTAGTTATTACGGAGTAACGTATAATAATAAATAAATAAAATTATAATAAATAAGCCACATGTTTCTTTTTTCTCATAAAGAAAATTACGAAAACAAAAACAATGTATATACAAAATATTCGCTCTTTAAATTTATATTCTTATTTAGGTAAAATTAATATTTTTTTCTTATTTGTATTTTAATAATTACTTATGATTGGGTATAATTAGTTCCGTTTAAATTTTGAAAATAATATAAATATAAGATTAAATTTATTGATAAAAAAGTGTATATATATTATATAATAAAATTAAAGAATTGATAACACTGCATGTCTAAGAGTCAGTTATTAGATTACGTTAATTATTAGATTTGTATTTAATGTTATATCGATAGAATTAATTAAATATAATCAGAATTTGTATTTTTGTCTATTCAATTCAGATTCGATTCATTAATTTTTACGTTTACAAATGCTTTTGTTTGTTGTTTGGTTAAATGTACAGGTGGATATTGGCAAGAACCATCAAGTTCAAGGCGCTCATAGATCCAGGCGTTTCTCTTATATACTAGAAAATAAAGTCATCATGATCTTCAATTTTATTTCCAAATTTTCTGACTTCCCAGAGACCGATAATAAGGTAGTTTAGGTTTCGCAAACACTATTAGTTCCAAAAGACATGAATAAGTCAACAGAGTTTTAGCATTGTATGTTACTATTTATATAGAGTATTCTGGTGACTGCTTTTTGTAAAATTTAATTTTATCAGTAGGGTTTTCGTCGTGATCTTCCACGGTGACCAAGCGCCTTGGAAGATGTATTTTATTCTTTATTTGTATTAAATTTTCCATGTAATAGGGGGGCAGTAATTGCTATGATTTAATATTTTTATCTGATTGTTCGTTTGGTAAGTTGCACGCTAGACTACTAATATTTTGACTCCATTCGGCATTGAGCCTTGTGTAAAATATTGAAAACCTTTAAAAAAAATGATTGGATGTGAAAATTATTTCTAGTATAATAACCTGAGATGAGACCTAGATCCGACATGGGTTTCGGAAAATAAACAAAGAATAACAGTGAAAACTTGAAATGGGTAACGTCCACGGAAATTTCAGTCTTCCACAAGCAAACTATAGGAAGCTGATGGCAACTTTATTTTAGTACATTGAAGAAATGTACCGGAAAAAAAACTACTATAAATTGCGTATATTACGCTAATTTCTTGTATCAACTATAAGAGTCCATCAAGATAAAACTGATGGACAATCTCAAAGGAGGCATATTGATTGATAAGTAACGAAGCGAGCCGTGAGCAAAATCAGCTATGTAGGAATTGACCACCCTAGTATAGCCCAAGATTCAGTAAGTCAACTCCCTTCAATTTCCTTAACTTTCAACCAAAGATTTGAGGAGACGACTGATGAAATGATGGCGGCGTTGAACGAGCATTTTGACAACAGACCGAATTAATACTTTTTAATGGCTTAATGAATTTTCATAAGGAATCTATCAAGTGCATCATCTCATTTCTAGAAGAGAACATTGAAGGATAACAAAAATTGTTCATGCGTGTCTCTTCTTTTACAGGTAGATATATTACGTATAATCTCCTCGCGCGGAGTGCTGATTTCAGAGTCCAATAAAGTAAATAATAAATTAGGATTGAGTTCCGATAATGGAAATTAAGTAAATTTCCTTTTATTATTTTTATACATATTTTTTTATTTATTTCATGTATTTCTTTATTCCCACTTCATTGTGTGTCCAATATGCAAGAAAAAGATCAGAATTTTGTGATACGGTATTTACAAACCATATCGGCGACAATCATTTGGTCAAATTAAAATTCAAAATATTTTTATTTCATAGTTTACAAAATAACACTTGAAATACATTATAACTTTATGATAATTCACACTTTATCTGTCGGAATACATATATCTTCCTTTCTAAATTGTCAGTTAGAAGAATTGACCAAAATTCACATTAAAACCATAATGAAGGAAAATAAATCCACAAATGTAAGCTAAATTTTACAAACGTCAATATTTACACCATATTTTTACAACATGACGAGGTCTCGGCCAGCTCAATTGTTTATAAATTTTACAATTGTTTATGTGCTAACGAAATTTAAATCGCTAATATTCAGCTTTTTCAAGATGTGAACCGGCGTAATAGAGAACGAATCAACGGACAAACGGTCTGTGTGGTCGAGCTGGTGTCTCGTCAACACAGACAGACAGACTATACACACTAATACTAAATACTAACTTAACTATGCCTGATTTAGCCTAGCACTTTGAACATCCAATACATTAACTCAATGTAAAAGAACACAAACGTCACGCCCCCGTAATCGGGCGTATGAAAGCGTTAACCATATATTTAAGTTAAATAAACAAATAATTGTACGGCCGACAGTATCGTAAGCGGCTTCGGAGGTGACCCCATTAGAAATTGCCAAGTCAACTCCATCTATTATCATAAAGTCCACCCCCCGAGGGAATGGCCAGCGAATAAACATCACTAACTACATTAATAACGCAGTTTTCATGTAAATTTTACATAATGTAGCAATTTGTATGCGAAATTCGAAACGTAAATATATTAAATGTTTGAAGGGTAAGCCCCGCCAAGGTTTTTCATGAATATGTAAGATCAATTTTCCCAACTAATATACAGATCGGCGTGTCTGTCCGTCTGTCGGGAATAAGGGGCTAAACAGTTGTAAAGTGGAAAACTGGACAACGAACATTTCAAAATTATCCAGCCCATAGATTTAAAAATAAACCCAAATATTATAGAAATACTAAACTAGTACATGGAGCGCCTATAAAAAAATTATTTCAAATTGAGGAGTTGAGAGCTTGGGAGCTCCACGCTGGCCAAGAGCTGTGGGCCAGCCGTCGTCACCAATGCGGTGAAAATGTCCAGCCTTAATATACTTTGAAACTTGCTGAGCGAGTGGTTTAACTTTACCCAAGTTAAACTCATAATTCAAATCACCCGTGGCAGGATTTGAACCCGATACATTCTACATTCGGTACATTCCGAGGTAAGGTTTCAGACTATTCGATCTCCACAACTCTTTTGGAAACATTATTTTGTGCTCGATTTTTGTACGTGTATTTGTTTACGTACGTTTTTATAACTTAAGAACGATGTGAACGATCTTGTTGAAAACAGCTGTAAGATTAAGTGATCGAGCAAATGACAAACTATACATGATATTGATACACATTATAAGAACTACAAAACAATTATACTCATTATTTTTGTACATTTCTTTGGATGCCACATTCCTTTGTTTCTATATAGTTGTATATGCCCGCATACACAAAAAAAAATCATTGCTAATATATTTTATCTAACGCGGGCAACAACTACCCTTCCTACAATTATTTATTTCTACCCACGTGAATGTTCAACAAATTCCTTCATTACCAAGATCTTTTTGATTTCGACTCCGGTCTCGATTTAAATAGATCCTAGTTCTATTCCCGCTTTCGCTCCCGGTCATGCTCTCGCTTCTGATTTTAGTCCCACATTCGATTTCGACCACGATGTTAATTCTCGAATCTGCTCACAATCCCACTAACAATTACGTTTCTGCTACCAGTCATGGTTCCTATTTAAACGAAATCGAGGCCAATTCTGACCCCATGATGTTCAGATTATTTAGTCTATAGTCTCAAGAATAGTGTAGCTTTTTAAAAGCGAAAAAAATTTTGGATTTGTATAAATGAGTATGTGATTCCAAGGCAAAATATTAATAATCTATTTTACTCAAGAAACTTTTTATTAGTAAATAAATTTTAGAAACTGATTCAGAAGTTAGATTCAATTAATAAAATGCGCAAAGTCGGGGACAAATCCTGGTTTCGTTTACTTGATGGTTTTCGCGTGTAACATATCACCAGTGTTATAGTAATCTGATAAACACGCAAATAAAACGAACAAAATACACACAAATTTACCTTAGAACTTTACTACCCCCCACGTAATTCTGAAAAACACGTCCGACCATATTTAATAACCATTATTTATACCAAAATTATAAATTATTATACCAAATTTATTAAGAATTATTCATACCTCGCTCCACATAAAACTTCCATACTAAAACCAACCTCCATTTACCCTGATAAAAAGGGAATTTTCAAAAGTTATTTTTTAATGGGTCCTCACTTATACAAACTATTACCTGATAAAATATCGTTTCATTGCAGTCTCGGAAGTCTTTCAGTAAATGAGTTGATGAATCGCTCTTGTAGGATCATAAAGTTATTGTTTTAATTTTACATCATCTAATAAGCTACTGTATCAATTATTATACTGCAAACTTTGCACATCCATTAAATTTTCATACCGATATTATCGATGTCAGGCTTTATTTATCCCATTGCCAAGTTCATAACCTCCCACGAACTTTTTATTTCAAATTGAGGTATTCGGAATGTAAGCCCTCCACGCGCACCCAGGGTAAAAACGGGATTGACAACGAGCGTCGTCATCAACGCTATGACAATGTCCCAAACCGGCGCCTTAACATGATCTCCGCAGTACGGAAATATTCGACTTATAAACTCTTCGATCATTTAGATCGTAATTGAAACTCGGCACCTTCTGGTCCTAAAACGATGCCGTTCAAACCACTGAGCCGTCACCGCCGAGACTGACAATCACACACGCACACACACATGCGCACAGGCACGCAAGCGCATGCATATAAGAAAAACGTGCCTATTTCCTGTAACGCGGCCAAGTTCTCCCCCACTGCGTCGGTTTTTTTTTTCATATCGTCCAGCAGCAGTAATATCCCGGACGCTCTCATTATATCGAAGGAAAAAGCGTTTTCCGAAAATGCCTACTCACCTCAGAGCAATTATTCTGTTTTGTTTCGCCCTTTCGCCGAGGAAAACAAATTTCGCTGTTATAAATCATCATATTGTTTGTTAATTATAAGATCCTCCTTATTAAATCGTCGAATAAGGCTGTCCATTGTGCGGCGCGTGGACATTAGGAGCTTTGCCCGCCGTTATTAAGGGCTACTTGCCGTTATGTCACTGTAATTATATATTAAAAAATGGAATGGAGGATCATTTTCGCATTTGTGTGTCCCGGAATCATAAAAAAAAAAACCGGGCCGAAATAACAAAGACTACATAAAACAGGTTGTATAAAACGATTTTTCCATTTTCGAAGTTTTGAATACTTTATTAATAAACAAAAAGAAAAAATAGTTTCAATTGTTTTGAAAATGAATAAAACAGATTTTTCTTGTACGAGTATCATTTAAATGGGAAGGTGATTCGTTGACAGGAAGTTCACTCCCAAATCTAATGGTGTGGGTCCGCTCCAAGTATGAACAGATGATTATTCAACAGTACTATATCCTTTTTAGCAATCATCGCCTCGGACAACAAAGTACCGGGTTCTATTCTAACTACTACCAAATAGACCGATGTGCTTTTATATCATCTTACACTTCTCGCTGCGTGCCGCGGGGACCACGTTAAGCCGTCAGCCACGGTTTTTGTCACCGCATTCGGGACAACGTTCGTTATCCGCGCCCTAGCCGGGCTAGACCAGCGTAATGGACTTAGAGTCCAATCGATGAGGCCTTTCAATCTGCAACGATAAGATTCCTACGATGAAAGTAAATATCATGACAAAACCTCACACAACGAGGTAAGGAAGAAAATCTTATGTCGTGCTAAAATTTATAAAAAGCGATTTACGCGCCATCTATCTTATCGGGGCGATTAACTGAGGAAGACATTCTCGGGCTACCCTAAATTAAAAGCAATAACCTCCGATTCTCTTAGGCATGTTATGATAAAATAATTTAATTAGGAGCATGAAGTTAATAACAAATATCACCACCTGCGCTTAAAAGTTATTTTATATTATTTAATTAAGGGCCTCTTTCACGACGTTCGTCCTTTATAAGCAGGAACATTATGATTCAACAAAAAGTAATTTCGAAGACGAATATTTAATTCAAAACTGTCTTATAAGAGTGGCTTTAGTTAAAAATTATTTTAAAATGAAATCGTCAAACTATTTCACTGTCCCTTATTTGTACAATAATTTCAATAAAGTATTCCCATAATACAGCTGCAATTGGTGAGGATAACGTAGTGATAATTGCTATATGTGCATTCTCCCTACATTGTACAGTTCTCTTCAAGACCTAGGATGTAATACGAGGATTGTTCATAGTACATTGGCTGCGCGCTAGACTAATGCATATCCATAACATCGCATTGCTCTGTTAATTCTTATCATCTCCCTGCACAACTTTTTATTTTAAATTCAAGACTTTCAATTCTTTAAGCCGCGTTGGAGTAGCCGACGTGCACGACTAACCGTGATCTCCGAGGCACATAGCGAGCTGTTCCAATTTTCTTAAGTTGAAAACGCACTCGTCGACTTACCTTTGGTCAAAGTTCTATTCCTGTACCTTCACGTTCGAAGTCGACACTCTTAGCTATCGGCCACCATAACTATGTTCGGTGTACTCTTTAGGATTGCGGGGTACCCAGGCTTTGAAAATTTTGGTTCTCAACTGAAGCTTTCGGATCTGTGTATGAGTTAGGGAGACACTTGGTGTTGGAGTTGTTCAGAGCGGCACGAAGTCAGTGCTCGTGTGCCGAAGATAGACGTGCTTAACCACGACTGGTAATATTATTGAGTACATAATACAGTTTGTTACATAAAATAAAGAATATGTTATGTGATTATATTCTTGTATGTGTAAAATTTTTATTTTTAAATTTAATTTCATTGCAAAATTATTTTTGTTTTGTTTAAATTGGAAGGCTTAATTGTTTTAATTCTAAACTTAATATGCACATTGACTCTTATTCCAAATTTATTGGGTTTGTGCAACCCATTATTTATATTGATTAATAATATAGTATAATATTACAATTTTGGATATTACAATTGATTTGAAAAATCCAAAAAGAACACTATTATCTCATGCTTTTAAGTTTTCACTTCTGTCGGCAATCCCCGAAAACTGCCTGTAATTTTTTATAGCATTTTCGATGGGCAAACGAGCATTCCAATTATCAAAGAATAGGTGGTCACCGCCGCCCATGAGCATTCACCACCGTCACTAGTAGGTACGTTGCCAATCTCTTGGGTAGAAATACGATATCTGATGTAAGAGGGAATGAGCTGATAGAGGAGGGAGTGAGGTGTTAGATTGAGGCGGGCCATCGTAACTCTCACTCGCTGGACGAAACGCAATAGCTGAAGTTGCTGTTTCACGTCTGTGTACTGTAATTGTGGTATTTCATCGAGATGACCTATTTTCTTGGTGCTACTAAGTTGACCACGGCATAGATCAACTAATCTTATGTATATAAACCTTCAATTGAAATATGCGACACCTATTAAATTATTGGATTCTTTCTCGAAATTACAATAGTATTCAAATATAATAAGATGTTTTATTATATATATTTCCCCGTCAGCGATTCTTAAAATACAAAGACTAATTATTTATCCTAAATCCTTCTACTTCTCGTCATCTTACTCCAAGTTTCCGACTTCAATTGCAAAACGTCTAAAACGTTTTGAAGAGTTTAAATCCTAGGCAAGTACCCTTCAAACGTCTGCCTCGAGTCGAAAGCTTCAATTACAACCGTCCGTCTTAGACAACTAGTCTCCAATTAAAACAATAGCTAAGTCTAAGTGAAAATTTATAAAACAAGCGCGTAGTAACATCGCTGTTTAACAGGACAATATGTATTTTATTGAAAGGTTCTACAAAAGGACTTGAAATATTTAGGGTATTCATAAACTTTGCGCATTCTTTGAACCCACAGTTACATAGACAAATAAATGAAAATCAACCGAAATATAACGCATCAAAGGATTTTTTATTTACAAATCGTTTAATATGTGTATAAATTTACCTCAATTTTTAACTAAACAACATTAGTATCAAGTTTGTCATAAAATAAGCAAAATATTAATAGATTTGTAATTGTCCTTGTAGAACTCATCGAAAATCCTATACTTAGTTCAGAAGATCCTTTAAGAAGAAGGTATTATACAATTGTCCTTGTGACATGTGAGGGCGACTGTTTTTTTTTGCAAAAGTATCTGTGGAAAAAAATATTCCAATTCAATTCCTAATAGTACGACGAGTTAGACGTCTCTTTCCCTTGCCTCGAGTAAAAGTAAGCTAAGACAAAATGTATAAAAAAATTGTCGAAGCATCAATCGATAAAGACTTCAAAACTAACTAGAACTATGAATAAAATAGTCGGTGGATTGTCGCAGCGTGTCTATTAGATCATACCCTTCAAGAAGAGTTAATAGACTTTATCAACCAGTAATGAAGGTCTTTTGCAAGTGTTCCATACATCGGCAGATAATGAAAGTAACAAAATAATATACACATTATTTCTACTTTTATGTTTTCTTTCTATTTATTTAATAAAATACACCACGTGAACTGTAACAAATGATCACCTACATACGTTTTACGTTATGCAACAAAACCAGACCCTTCTACACACAAAATTACAAACAAACCCTTTTACACAGCTATCAAAGGGCCGAGCGCCCTCGAGCTTTGCCTCTGGAAGCTCAGACGGTGATAGCTTTTTGCGAACTTAAGTCTTAGTAAGGGATAAAATTTAAGGTCCCAATAAAGTTAAACTGCACGAAAAACGATGAGAGCTTCGAAGGCAATCGTTCGGAATTTCACTTAAGGGTGCATTGACGCTTTTATGGTTGAATATAAACCTAGTTTGATTGCGCTCACAACTTTTGAATGAAGGGAACAAAGATGGGCATTTTCATATTTTTGTTGGAACGTTCTTGAAGATTTTCAAGGGTGACTCTTTCTGACCCTTACAATACGCAAGTTTGCTCTATGGATTTGTTTATTGCTACTTATTTTCACACATACATTTAAAAAAATATAAAATTTAGATATGTGTATATAAAAATTGATTTAGTATAATATATTACTTTCTGTTTACATATTCTTTCATCTATGGCTCAGAATATTTTTTTTATTAAACTATTGAGCTTATGATATTAAAGTTGAGCGTCACTCTGTTAGTGACGACCTAATTTTACGATGATGAAGCTTCAATACAAAGTTCAATCGTAAAAACGACATTTTTCTAACACATTACTTATTCAAACTTTTTCTAAATGAAACACCATTTAAAATTAAATAAGAGGTTGAATATACTTTATTTTATTTTTAGTATTAGACTTTGAATATACACTGCCGGCATTCACTGTACATCAAACGATACTTGGAACAGCGCTTTATTGATACAAAAAATTTTGTGATTAAAAATACGTTTGTGACGTAATATTGACACAAAAAATACCTCTTTATAGAAAAAGAACGGTGATGAGCGAGTGGTATACGCGCTGATGTCAAATCTGTAGACAGAGGTTTCAAAGTCTGCCTCTAAATAGATTAACTTTTAAACTGAAAACAAATTATAACACTCCATGTCTGGAAGAACCCTTTAGCCATCAGCACCTGATGTTTTCCCTACAGTGACAGCGATCATTAGCAACCCCCGATCCGTAGTGAGTCGGCGTGAAGGATTTTAATTCCTAGCCCTTAAATTTTCAATAATAAAAATTTCTGCCAGTGCACGTTTAAGGGATAAAAGAACCTACAATGACTATTCTAACCTTATGAACATCTTATCCGTCTACATTAAAATCATATGTACAGAAATTAATTGTGCGAGTTCTGTTTGCACTTATCTGTATATGATACCGCAGTCGGCTCGTAAGTCAGAAGGCATGCATCACGCCGCCACTGGGGTCGTACCGTCAAAGTGACGTCTTTCATTCCGGAAAATGTTTTAATAATGCCTTCCCCCAACTACTGTACTATGGATACCGCAACGGGAGCTTTGGGATGGATTAGTATGGAGTGGGCTCACTTCCATAAAGTCCGCGGTCGGATTCTTGCGACAGGATAAATCTGGGATGGATTTCCAATTTGTATTACGTAGAAATAAATAAACTATATTAGATATTACACTGATTTATGTATTTAATATAATAAAGATATATATATATTCGTGACAGCCCGAAAGCGTACAATGAAACAGTCACAAAAGTATGATGCATCGATTGATGCAAAAACTAATCTTTTTTTCTTGTAAGGCATTTGCAAGGCGTAAACGAGCATGTAAGCCATCAGAAAGTGGGTGCTCATCGCTGCCCATCGATATTATAATCTCAGACAGTAACCGATCTCGGATAAGAATAGGATGTCTGATGGAGGAAGAAGTGAGGTTATGGAGGGTAAGTAGAAAGAAAAGGTTTAACCGTTTTAAAGATTATCCACCCAGACAAACTTTGTCTGTGTGTATCTACATACACACAGACAAAGTTTACCTTTTTATTATCTTAGTATACACCGATTCAACAGTAAAGTAAAATGTTGTCCTTATACTTAGTTTTGCACAACTTACATAACTATAACAGTATATGTTTCAATATTAACAAAAAAATTGAAACTTTAAACAAATTTTACAACGTAGAAGACTACAAACATGTTTATGTTTCTTTGACGTCTTATTTAAACGTCAAGGACGATAATGGTGAACGCTATATAAGCCTTTAGGTAGACGAGTTTAAGTGCTTTTTATGATTTGTATGCCTTATACCGAATTAAAGTTTTATACAATTTTCTATCATACAGAGAAGGGGACTAGAATCTAAATCAGAATCGAAATCGAGATCAATAATTAGGCTGAAACGGATCAATATGAAATGAAAAAAATTCCATAGAATATCCAAGCAGGCGAAGCCGAGAGAAAAAGCTGTTTATTGTAAAGAAAAGAACCTTGTAGGCCTCCCCGAATTTCCGCTTTGGTTCGAGCTCCGAGTTTTCGACCTCGCTAAATATGAAAACAATGTTGCTGTTGTTTACGAGTTACAAATTATTAGCTCCATTTTGCAAAATTATTAAGGTTATAAAAAACACTGTTATAAAAAACATTTCTTGAACAATGCACGTGGTTTACGGTAAAAAGCTCAAAAAGCTTTTTACCTTGATAAAGATCTGGCGAAGAATGTAAAAGTTATTTAGAAAAATAATAAATTTCATAAAGAATTTTAGTAACGATAGTATTATATCAGTTTAGTCTATTTGTCTAATGAAATTCACAAAGTTCAATGCAACTTTTTAAGCGCACTTGCATTTTTTTACAGCCGATTTTTTTAAGTCTTAAAATTATTACAAAAGAATATACATTTTTGAAAATTTATCGTTTATAATATTTTTAGAAGAAATAAACAGATTTTGATTCAACTTTTAGCAGTTTTATTAAAAATACAGATGATTAGATTTTAGAATCAGTCGAATCAATAATTTTAACTGTACATCAAAAAAAAAACTTTTATTTATTTTTATTCCTTAGTCAAGAAAAAAAAATGTTATCGGCAATGAAATTAATATCAAGTTTTCAGGAAATTTAAATTCAAACAAATCTTATCAAATACGGTAAGTCCTATCCTAATATATTCAAAGTTTACATACACTCACATGCTCGTACGCACACACAAACGCACAAACGTGTGCACGCGCACGTACACATACAGGTACATACATACTCTGAAAATAGTCAGACAGATTTCCTATAGCACCTCAAGGCGTTAATTTCTGACCGAATCAGATGGAAAACAATAGTTTTCGTATTTTTACGAAAATTTTCAATTTTCTTGGCGAGAAGTTAAAAAAGATAAATGACGCCAGGAATACACTTTATGTTCGAAATGGCAATATTTCTAAGTCCACGTGGGCGTTGTTGATCTACTTGAAAATAACGTTGAGTTATCACGCGCTAAGGAATTGCCTCACTCGATATACCAGTAAGGGAAGAATACCTTCTAAACGAGTGGTAAATTCAAAAAGTATTATGACGTAATTTAAGTGTTTTTAATGATCTATAAAATAAACATATTTTGAATTTGAATTTTCAATTACAATATCCATCTCTACATCTCCTACGAAATCTTATCATCGTAGAAGAACTCGGCTAAAGTTATCTCACATGAAACTCTGCTATTGATTGCCTATTTTAATATTGTTTGGAATTGATCATTTTTTACGCTTTTAACTCTTTTTACTACACAATGTGAACAATTCCTTATTTTTACGCGATTGCAACGAAGCAAAAACAAGGATTATGGATTTGACCGGTATGTATGTATGTGAGTATTTACGTATATATGTTCATCTATTCCTTCATAATTCCTAAACTACTCATTTGACAATTGAGGTATCCTTGGAAGTGTTTTGATCGTTTGTTGGTTATAAACTGTGTGACGTCACATTAATTCAATATGGCATCCTCTTAAGGACATAAAGTCACGAACTAAAAAAAAATTAATAATGCCATATTCGGTATTAAATGAAAAGGCGTAATTTATAAAAATACACCTCAAATGCGAGCCAAAAACATTTTCTCCCTAAACCTACCCAAAATATATATAAATATATATATAATAAGTACACATTTCATTATGGACTATGGTAGACATATTAAATTATATTCTCGTGTGTAGTAAATAACTTAAACGTAATATATAGTAGTGTATACTTGGAAATGCATGAAAAGAACACAGATCAGCACTTGCTTCCATATTTACGTACCTCTACTGATTCACTGACATTCATAACCGTCGATGTTTGGCTTCTCAAAATTTCATCAATTTTAATAGGTCACCAGTAATATATCAGAAAGTAACAAAAAGGTTTAAACAGATTGAAATAAGGTTTGAATCTCTTAAAAATTAAGAGAAAATTTATTAAAAACTAGTCAAATCTCAAAATAAGGACAAAAGTGTCGCACGTCACTCATAGAATACTTTTATCCCGTGGTCTCAAAATCTCCAAATCTCAAATCTGAACTAATTCTTCTTCTTTTCATTTGTGTTTTTTTCTATATTATTCGATTACTACGAACAAAAACTTCTTTAAAAATTTATTTTAAAAAATAATTTCTAGAGTCACTAAGAACAAGATAATATTGATTATTAATAATCAATTATTAATTATTACTGTAACAAGCAACTGTCAGAGTAATACCGTCAGAGCAAACATCGAATATAACTATTACTGAAGTCACAGTTGAAATGAATTAAGTTATGGCAACTTGAAATTAATATTGAATTTTTGTATTTATTGAAAATAAATGTTTATTAAATAAATAGTAATCATTTTCTGTAAAAAAATCGTCATATTTAATTTTTCCATTATGCTATATTTAGTTCCTGTCGTAATACTGTCTTTAATGCATATTACTTGTACAAACTCGATGTTTCACATCTGCCAGGCGTCCTGTGACGGCTCACATTTTTTTTTACTTCATGTGATTTTGAACAAAGTGTATATAGCACAATATGAGTTTCCCAGTTTTACTTATTTTTCGATTAAAAATTTATTTGCATTATGATAATGGGAGTGAAAAAACAGCACCCACAATATTTTAATATTTCCTTGTTGGATGTAAACCAACAACCCTTCGGCTCAAAATGTTACAAGCGATGTGTGTATTGTCAATACATCTTACTTGAAAAAATTATGTTTGGCGCATTATAAAAGGCGTGTAAATATTTCATCAGACTTGTTTACTGCCATAATGAAATTCAAGACACTACAAATAAGCTTTGAAATGGCACATTAATTATATTGCTTACCACTCCGCTCGGGTACGTTTACGCCGAATTTAAGCAATCAATTAGAGCTGGAGGGCGGGAAACATAAGGTATCAATCATATAACCTTAAGTAATTTTGTTTTGGCACGCACTGTTTTAGCCATAATCGGAAGTCTGATATTGTGAAAAAAAGCCGTCACTGAAGTGTAACGAGCAATGTTTTAAAGTTTTTAGAAACTGATGGTGAATAAAGTTCAAAGCCTTTTATATTCTGCATCTCTTATTTCTTATATTATTTTGTGTTTCATCAGAGTGCGACAGAGCTAAAATTATTAAATAATTTGATAAACAATGATAAATTAATAGAACCTTAATAAGAGATCACAAAAGTCATAAAAAAATTACCGTTTATTATAGTCAAATGGAAGACTTGCCAACATATAAATATATAATTACCAAAATTTCGGATCTGTTAACTTGAAAACGTTACACAAGTATCGATTATACACCAATGTTATTCCCAATTTGATTGTGCCTTGATGTCTCACTTTTACATTTTGATTTTGATTTCTAATATCGTTCTAATCTCGATTTCACTGCCCGTGTTGATTCTGGTTCCATTTCTCGGTACCACTTCCACTGCAATTCCATTCCCGCACACAGTTCCAAACCTGCTTCCGCTATTGCTTCGATTTCGAGGTCAAATCCATTCTGTGCATCCTGAGCTGCTTTCGGCTTGAGCTGTTTCCGCCGATCGGCTATAGTATAGCCGATCGTACTATAAATTTCAGTCGTGCTTCATGTTTCAACATCAATCCCAAAGGCTACGCATTACACATACGATATAATAACGCACATATTGTAAGGCATTAGAATTATACGTGAAAAATTTGTAATTGAACATAATCAAACAAGATACGACATGTTGTTTTAATGTATATAAGCCTATATAACCAAAGATATTGACAACCCTGTGCGAAATGCTATACTATTTGGACGTATTGTTAACGCATGAATAAAAAACAAATAAATTGATTACGTTTGTAAAAAACGAATATAGTAAATACATAAAGTGTATCTCAACTTTGAACGAATATCTAACCAATTAAATTGTTTTCCTTTTCGTATTTTACTTATTTATTTCTAAAAATAAACATATAAACAACCACAATACCAGCGCCGATCTCGGCAAAGATTAACGAAATCAATTTTTGTCTACGTTTTTCTAAGATTTATTAAATAAAATTTTCCTTTGAATCCGCATTTGCTAAACTATAAGATTGTAGAATATAACATTACACGCTCATCTCGTATATCTAAAAGTAAGTAACAAAGGAAAAGGCAGGTGGGGCTGCGATGGATAGCGCCTCCTCTGAACTAAAAGGTTACCTTCTTCGATTCTGATCACGACTGAATTGTTCAAACAGTGCTGACTTAAGTCAGATCAAGCCACCCGCTCCGTACAACTGAAAACAGTTTAGTCGTCAGTCTCAGACATTGTTGGCATCTTAATGACAAGGGTTGTCAACAACCTCCAACCCGCACTGGGTTACGGTCCTGAATCTAAAATCTAGAAAATGGGATGGTAGGTTTAAACAGTACGTTAATTGAACAACAATTTATAAAAGTTTTTAACATAAACATCGAATTGAATATCGAGCCTGTTTTTTATACATTAAAGAAAAAAATTATTTTTTTTCACAATTGACTGACAACCCTACATCTTTCAATGGTTTCGATGTAGTTGACACGATAATTTGAAAAATACAGCCAAGTTTAAATATTGCTTAATATAATATTTACAATCTGTCGAGTGCAGTATAGAATATGGTCTCGTTCGTAACATGTTACATACAATTAATTGACAAATTTCACTATACGCATAATCTTTCAGATCAATATGATAATAATTTGTTCTGTACTAAATGCAATTTTTTTTTATTCAATTTTATTATCGACAGCAGAAGTTCGTCAATTGAGATTCCAAACAATGTTGAAATTGTATGGAATCTCAACTACAGGCCTTCAGGTAGGCATTTCTATTATTTGTTTCGTCTGGCTTCTTATTGAAGTGAAATTTGTTTAGGTGCGACTTGGGACTAACTGAAATTTTTTTTCAGACGAAGGTGATATTTTCAAACGCAAGCGATGTTCAGTAAAACCTGTGAAGCTTTTTTTCGGTATCCGATTTTTTAAATTTGTAATTCGACTTCGACACCATATCACGTTTATTCAAATTAAAAACGGCCAATAGTCGGCAAGGACATTTCATAGCAATGTGCAGACCCTTAATTGATTGAATAAATTAGGTTGTTAATAATAACTAGCTGTGCTCGCGGCTTCGCCTGGGTGGACATAGAATCTTTCATCGAGCGATCTTCCTTTCAATTATAATCTACAGTAATAAATTCTCACATGACTAATTGATTCAGAAAATATTATTTTTGACATGTACGAAAACATTTTACCATACATGATAACTTAATGCAATTTTCATCGAGCTTAAGCATTTTATTCGCTCGTGGTTTTTGGTCAACATAAAAAATACTATTATTTTTGCCGTTATGTGTGGTAACTATTTCAAATCTTGTTTTTCAAATGAATAATCAAACACATGAGTCACCGAGACCCATCATCACCCTTCTACAACGCAGACCGTAGTATACATTCGCGTTTCTAATTAGGTCATTGCCCTCTTTTAAGAGTGCAATTATTGTGCAAATGCAAACATTTCTCGGAATCTAAAAACAAATATACATAGTATATTCTTTCTTACATCTGGATGTAGGAAATAGAAAGATTGGATTCTGTAAAAACAAGTTTCGTATTCGACGATATCATCAAAGAGAAATTTATTGAAGCGAATACCGTTGCTATTGCATGTCTAAGGAGATTCGCTTACAGGCCTATGCACAAAATGGGTTACGAAGATGTACCTGCGCAGTAGATGAATTTTGTACAACTCTGTGCAAACGGAGAAGGCCAGTGTGACTTATTTTATACGCCGTACTATACAATATGTTTATACCAATACAAAATATAAGTATAATCTTAAGCCATGTGACGAATTATGTCACTTTTTAATATTTTCTATTTACAATTATGTTGATGGAATGACCTTGTGTGATAACTTAAGTCGTCGTATAGTTTGGGTTAAATTAGGTTATATTTGTAAATTTCATAAAAATCCAACTATTGTATTTGTCCTCATGACGCAACTTTTGAAATATTTTGCTGTTTTTCGACTTGACTGAATCAGGAAATACATAATATGTTTCAAAAGTTTATATATGTATGTATATATATACACGATACAACGCGGGGCAACGCGGGATACAACGCAGCACGATAGCGTCTACAATTCTTTAGAGATCTTAATGAAACTCAAGATACATATTCTATGGATGATTACAAAGGTCGAGTTCACATTTGAACCAAATATGTCAACTAGTTTAGAAATTACAGCATTATAAATTTTGAAAATCCGAAAATTACATATTTCATATGAATTACGTTAGAAAATAAAATGAAATCTACTTCCATTTAGGCTTCCGAATGGCCTTTTGTTTATATTATACTCTAACCTAATCTAGTAAAACCCTAGTATGTTATATATATATATATATATATATATATATATATATATATATATACATATATAACATACTAGGGTTTTACTATATAATATATATATATATATCTTACTATAATTTGCCTGCATGGCGCTTCTGGCATCCTGTTATTATAGAGTACCTCAACCATAGGTTACGGAATCCGAGGCCCTCACGAAAAGTTTTGATTCATATCTCGCCTCTGGCTTGACTCCAACAGCCCGCCAGAGCTGAAGTTGATGTGGGTATTAGATTTACGTAATAACGAAAAGATTTAGTGGAATTTATTCAATTAAAAAAGCACTGTAGAGCGGCACTTTTAGTCTCCTTTGCATGTTACTTTCAAGGTTTAATAATTCTATACAGCCTAGCTATTGAGAAATACTACTTATCGATTTTTAAATACTAATTTAATTCAAAAACTCGTACAAAACCAATATCATTGAAATCCAGACTCTTTAAATTTATTATCTAAGTTAACTCATTGATATTGATGCTAGCGGAGTCTCGTTTATAGTCACTCAGTCGTATTGTAGTAGGGTGTAATGTAATATATTGGTTTCATATCGTAGTGAGTCCTGTCGCACACTTTACATTTTGGAGGGATATCCACATGTAAGCCTTCTAAGGAACTTTTTCCCTTATCATATGAAAATTTTAAAATATAAAAAGGTATGCTTTGGTTTATTTAATAGAAGATGAGCACTTGAGTCTATAATCGTCTGAGTTATCACGACAAAAAGCTAGCCGAGTGCATGATGGCATCATACCAATTTTTCCTGGGTCTAATTGGACTGAAAATGATCTGCCAGATACCTTAGGATACCTTATTTCAGTAAATTGTATCGTATTCACGACTAATTTCATCACTAATTGAGATCGTGCTCTGTCATTCTATTGCAGAGCCAAACTTTCCCACAACCTTAATTTAGACTGCCGACATTAACTGATTTCGTCACCACACAAGCTAACAAAGTACGGAGCCATCGGCTTAACGCATTAATTCAGAAACAAAGCGAGAACAAATAATTCAACTTAAATTTACTGATCCATTTGTCTGTGGTCAATGGTCGAATCCATTGCCTTCTTAGTCAACAGCACCGCCCTGACCACTCACTCATCATTACACGTCTTCACCCACAAGCTACGACAGTCTATCTCTGGGCATGTTCTTTCTTTTTACCAACTCTGAATAGACCACGTCTATGAAAATGGAAATGATGACTCGATCCATATCCTGGATTGGAACCACTTAAATAATATCCATGTTTCTCGTATATTTTTTTAGCACATTATTAAATTTGAGACATATAAGATCGTAAACGTTTAATTAAGGTAAATGAGTGAAAGTTAAATAATAAATTAGTCAAAGGACGCTAATCACAGCAATCCCCCCACTCCCACTTGATTGCTTCTTTGTTCTTGTTAAATACCACATTAATCTGTCCTAATCGTTATATTATTTTCAAGACGAATATTTTATTTCTTTTTCTATATTCCACTTTTTCGCTTCAACTAGACATAAAAATGTATTGAAACATCGACTAAGATTTTACCTGTTTGTCGGTCTGTTTGTCTGTTCATCTGAAAAACATATCAGATACTAGTTTATCCATTTCAAGTCAAAACGCGACTCGAAACGGAAGCAAAAGCGGAAATAAAATATCAAACAGGATCTAAACTAGGCGTCATTAACGGTATTAGCACGGGATTTTTACAGAAAATACAGGGAGCCTGAAATTTTTAATACTACATTAAAACATTGCCTGTTCGACAGCTCACTTTCGTGTAATGGCGGCAAAATTAAAATTGATAAATAAGTGTCAAATTGTCAACGTAGCCAGGAGATACTAATATACATTTTTTCGTAATATTACTTCTGAGTTGCGATAGTAACGATTTGGCTGATTTGACTTACAATCTTTTCGACAGGTATCCGAAATATTTCTACTTTCCATCGAGCGATTTGTGGTGTTTCTAAAGAAGATACCTTATCTCAAGTTACTGCAAAAAAAAATAGTTCTATAGATTCAGCTCTGACGATTTTTATTTCACAATATTCCTCGCTGTGGACGTCCTACTAAACTATACTTTGGTGTCAGAGTCGAAACGAGGTCGTTCCTTAAACAATTATCAAATTGTGGAACTTGAAATCTACCACTGAACAGTTTTGAATCATCTGCTTGAATAGAATTTTGTAAGAAAAAACTATAGTTTTAAGTATCATATGATTTGACTGACAAAAACTTAAAAAAAACCGCCCAAACCCAAGTCGAATTCGCACACGAAAGATTCCGTACCACGGTACAATACTTAACTATACATATTAAAAAAAATAGTTCAGTAAAATAAAAAAAAACGTCGATAAAGCACGTTTCTTTTATGGCGGATTTCTAATCACTACCTATTACGTTTCATAATAAACAGCCTTGTGACAGACAGACGGACAGCGGAGGCTCAGTGATAGGGTCCCGTTGGCACCCTTAGGGTACCGAACCCTTAAAAGGACTCACCTGTAAAATATTACTCGGATATCGTGAACATGTTCGAAAACATTACTAAAGAACGACAAGAAATGTTACACCTAGTATAATGACCTTGGTTTAACAAGGTGAGACGCCAAAAAAAAAGTTGTGTTACGTGTACAAGGGGACTCCGAAGGCGCTACATGTTACCAGTCAGCTTTTTCCACTTAGTCAATCAACTTATTCTAACCAGTGGTCGCCCAGTGGTCGACATTCAACCATTATTCAAAAAAATTTTAACTTAGAACTTTATTGTAGTTCTGTGAAATAGTATACCTCTATTAATCATGGCATATCATTTTTTTGAATCTTGTTTTTACATGTCAGCTGCAAGCGTGTGCAAATACATCGTTTTACATGTTTATCTTTATTCTTTCCAATACTAATGATTTTTAAGCTATTACATAGCTTCTATCGCGGGCCTTGAGCGTGGAGACCGAATCCAGAAATTCGGTAACGAAAATAACCTAACACCCCCCACTCCGACCGGCACAGCGATGATACTTTTTACTTTTGCCATCTATCGATGAATAGCAGAACTTTTAATGTCTTTTTTGAAATATCACGCTTGTCTCTTTAGTTTAGCAACTCGCCTCTAGGTGGCATTGGTTGTATTGACGTTACTGCGCATGCGTAATCCCCCTCTTCGCCCCGCAATCTGGTGACTCATGCCTGCTTAGAGTTTCGGCGTTAGGGCACCTCCTCAAAAAAAATACTGCATAAATAAAATAAACAAATAATTATAATTGCATAAGTTGATAAAAAATACTATGCAACAGCTTTACCGCGGCAGTCCCCGAGTGCCACACGTGCTTTTCTTTAAATTTGAGGTTGGTAACAATTGAAAAATCAACACCCGCTAATATCGTATTTGTTCACGGTTCCAACTCACGTTGATATAATATTGTGACAAAATGTATAAGGAATGATATATAAGATACATGACGAATCCTAAGTGGTAAAAAATGCATTGTGTATTGCACAAAGATTTTAAGTTAAAATTCAAATATATCCTTATGTCATAGATCACGAACATCACTAGTACTTAGCTTTACCACTTTACCAGTACCAGAAGGCAGTTTTCCCTCGAGAAGAACGAGCAAGAAACTTGATTGTAGCTCTTTTCAACTTTTAACACAATATGTTATACATTTAAACATTTGTTTAAATTATAAATTTAAAGTAATTTCATAACTTCGTGTAATATTGTTTTATTAACAATCACTTGTTAAATAATGATTTTTAATTTGTATAAGAGTAGATTTTATATATTTTCAAAGGCCCTTATTGAATATGCGCACACAGAGCTCCCTAAATAAATTAGTTACTCTATTTAGTCAACTAACATGTAAACTCAGTTTATTTTCATTTTTTGTATTTAATTTGTCTATCACTATTTTTTCTCGAAAATTTTTATATTCTTCTTTGTATATATTAAATTTTCGTCTATAAATAAATCTAACGATTGTAGACGTAAGACAGGTAAAGTATGACAAATAGAGATTTCTAAGTAAAAGCTTGGACTCAACGTCGAAAGTATGAAAAAAGCTGTCGAAAAATTTTTTATTTACCATCCTAAATCTCGTCGCTAGCAACTAAGCAAAATAATAAAAAAATCGGTCGACGAACAGAGGAGAAAAAGGCAGTGAACTGTTCTGTCTTAGCCTATTTATAGGTGGATGTTTACCGTTGGCTGTAACCAAATCGAAATAAGCCCTTGAATGGAGACGCCTAGGAAACGGATCGAGGCATTATATTATTCAGTCGTCTCAAAGTTCAATCGTCTGCACGTGTGTTGACAAAAAAGAAGTCAATAGACTTAATTTAAAAGCATTGAACCATTCTCAATATAATCCAGATACAGCGCCTTCACGTTATCCTTTAACACTCTCTTCATGAAATTCTTTTAATAGAATATTATTACGTTCAGATGAAGTCTGTATAAATCTGTCAAATCAATTTTCCTCTGAGAATCTACTAAAATTTTATACTGGTGGGATAACAGTTGTCAGAAAAATGAGATAGGTTAATCGAATTTTAATGGACATTTTTCTGTTCATTAAAAATTCATGTATTTGTTTTTATTTTCACTATTAAAAGTCTGTGAAATATCACGACCAACCATTACATATTCGCGGATGGAGACATGAGTAAAAGCTAGGTTGCATGTATTTTAATAATCAAGAGAGCCTTTTCCATGCAAAATTAGCCGGCATTACTCCCCACAAGAACATAGAGAAGACAACGTAAAAAATGGAATCCGAGTGTGTTCATAGTAGACTCACCACGACCGACGCCGGATTATTTTTTAATCGTCAGTGATCAATTTTTTTTAATGCATCTTAGAAAGCGAAGGAATTAATACAAATTACTATTTAAATAATAATAATAATTTGAATAAAATATTAATAAGTAATAATAAATCATCTTATTGTTTTCTTGAATTTGAAGCGCACGCTCATTCATATATACTGACTCAAATCTGATTTCTGTAGACGGACTTCAAGTGTACGACTTTATTCTATGTCTACGGGAAATTAAGGCCGTAGCTAGAGGTTAATAGAAGTTCTAGATATTAAGCGGCTTTTTATGATAACAACAAGAAGAAATTTCTGGAACAGCTCGCGAGATCAGTAAGTTAAAATGGTATGGAGAATGTCACGTCGCTCGTAAAACCGATTACCGCTGGTCAAGAAAGGTTATCGAGTGCGATGTTGGGCCACCTGCCACCACTTGGGCCACCTTCCACCGACTGAGTAGCAGCTGCCCCAGGCTGCCCCAGGCTGCCTGCCTAGATGGCAGGTCTGTTCGGCAGGAGACGTTCCATGTCTGAAACGAATCAAGTGTTTTTGTATTGATATAATGTGAAAGAAACGTTTTATTCTTTGTAGGACCTACTCTTGGAAGGAAATGGCGGAAGTGAAAAACAAACAAATATTTGTGCGTTAAATAAATATACTCAAATTAAAATATTTTTTTTATAGTCAATATTGTACACACACTATGCATTTACGCAAAAATTAATATGTAACAGAATAAAACATAGAAAATACTTAAGAATTATATTTTTAAAAACCGTTAATTGCAGTATTTTTTCTATTAATGAAAACATTTCTAAGATTTTTTTTTTTAATAATAAGTTAGGATTTAAATATACTATTCTATTGATATCGATGCTGTTGCTATTATATAAATCGAATAATAATTGCTCATCAGACAACATTTTTTGAATAAACCCTTAAATTATAATAAACATTAATTATATATTATACTATATATAAAAAACTGCGATTTAAGCTGATTTCACTCATATTGCTGTTATTCGACCAGCATTTTACACTGTCGAAGTGGAATATTCTAGCAAGTTCTATATAGTTTTATTGACAAAACGCAAAATACATAGTGGTGGCTTGTTAAAAATTCAGAACTCAGAAAACAAAAGGGTCTCCCGGTATGTAAAATTCACTGTAAGTAAATAAAGCAATACCTTCGTTAGCCTATGACGAGGGATAACAAGACAAGCAGCGCCCTTCACTTACTCAAAATAAAGCGGTTTATATGGAATTTATCGTGCCGCGTGCGGGAATTATTTAAGAAAACGGTATTTATTTTATAGGGAGAGGATGATAAACAATCGGTTTATTTCTTTTTAAAACAGCTTAATTTGCCAACTTATTTCAGTTCATTTATATTAAGATTCTCTCTAGAGGCATGCATAGATTTGATGATTTTAAAAATATTATGTGTTCCTCAGATATTTATAAACAACCATTTATTTCAACTTATATTAGTTGATTGAGAAGAAAATAATTGGTCAATTGTCAGTCAGGTTTTGTGACTCGACAGTTCCATATCTATACAATTAAAATCAATGTAAGTAATTTGTATGCGTGCCTAACTCATTGGTTAAATTACGATGAAACTTTGGTGATGTGTTGTACACACGCCTGAAAAGGTTCCTAAAAAAAGCTAGCATTTGTCCCGATTTCATCCGCGTATTTGTACTACAAAACCGAATTAATGAATCGATTCTCGAAATTCTTTCAATAAAAATATTTTCAAAAATAATTTTAATCATATACATGCTATATTTTACTAATAGACATCGAAGAGTAGTTTCTGGCGACAAATCGCAGTACTATCCCCTAACTCTTAACCGTTAAGGAGTTCTGAGCTCAATGCTCAAACGTTTCCATAACATTTGAAGGTATCCTTAGATTTCTCCGGGATCCCAGCATCAAATCCTGACTTGGTGACTATAGGACAACCTTGGGAATACCCTCTCAAGCAAAAAAAAAAAATCAAAATTTTTCATTTTATCCTACTTTACCAATTACCACACCGATCGGTAAGAAAAAGCTAACTGATCCAAGTCACAGATGGCCACCTTACTGCTGACCCCTTCACTTATAAACAAATAAGTAAATATAAATATTGGGAAGGATCTGAACAATTAAAATTCACAGACAAATAAAATTCTTCATGTGTATCCATATTTTGATGGAAACAAAAAGGCTCTATTATGTTATTCGTTGACAGAAAGGCAAAATAGTTAACAATAAATTTTCGTTGTCAACCATTTCGGACCGCAACATCAATCGTTTTGAAAATGATTTAGTGAGGATTAAAAAAAATAGCCTTATTATTGCCGAATACGAAAATCCGTGAAAGTGACTTTTTATTTTTAAAGTAGCGATATTAACGATTTCAATAAACTAGAATTTATGAAGTAAAATAAAAATTTTCACTCCCTGCTAACACATAACCTCCTTACTAATTTTTAACTCTAATTGGGCCCCCCTCCCAATTAAAGGGCCAAGGGACAAGGGCATTCACCTTAAGACCTCCATGCCGCCTAGAACTCGGCGGGGGGGTAGGGGTTACTATTGACCTTTCTCATTATATAGTACAAACCGAGACAGGCAGATTAATATACTTCTCGTAGCACGGAGAGACTGGTTCAATTTGACCTAATCTCTTTTAAGCGTGAACACTTCCACATTTTTAACCGCCCCATTTAGACATGCAGAACTCATAAAGCACGTTTTTTTCAATTTGTTTACATTCCACCGAGCATTTATAACGGCGTACACGTCTGTACAATATTTTCGCCCGCGTTCACATTCAAATCCATTCTAACTTGTGTATATACATAACAATATCGATTGTATTATCCAGAATGCATTGAGACGCTTTCTCAAAGCGATCAATTTGTAATGTCAAAAAATAATAGCAAAAAAGAGTTAAAAAAAAGCTTTTGTTTGAAAACAAAATTGTGTACTAAAAAAAAGAAAATTAATTAACATTTGTCATATATGTATATGATAGGCGCTAACAATATTTACACCATTAATATTATTTGCACGCATCATCCGGTTATCCGTTTTTATTTATCGGTTTTTTTCTGTCATTTTATGCCATTCATTTTGATTGTTCTTATATCCAGTAATATTCCTAATTCTATTAATTTCAGCTAATGCGCTGGTGTTACACGATGTTTTCCCTGATAATTTTATTTTGTTTATTCATGTTGTTACCACTAGACCGGAATAAATATTGAAGATTCCGGAATAGAGGTGTAGGGCTAAATTATACGGGGTGTGCCTGGTGCCCAGCAGTTATTTGGTACGTTCGCGATAGAGTATGTTTGTTTGCTACGCCATGCCATTCAGCTCCTCAGCACGTATTCCACCTTAAGCTTGAGTAGTTTCGCAAGAGCTTAACCAGCAGGATTTACCACGACCAGGTAAGGTTGGCTTGGCTCCTAGAAGATGTCATTGTTTGTGTCATGTCATCATTTCAATTTCCTATATTTCAATTCAAGCCAAAGTCAACACGATTAAATTATGTCCACGCGTTACAACGTTACGTTACGTTACGTTTCTACATTAGCAATAGTGCATTTTTTGCCACGCCGTGTCATTCAATTTATTCCTGCTCACTTAACTCCATGAGCTCGGATAGTTATCAAAACCTCGGATAACGTCTTGAGCTAGAGCACTTGTGAAGACAAATCAAATGAGCCTAAACTCGATGGGGTCACCTCGTTTCTTTACAGATATTCTGCCACCAACTATCCGTCACATGATCAGATCAGCTCTATCGTACCGTAATCTTGTAATGTCACCGAATATGTATAAGCATGCCAAATTTTAACACAATCGGATACCAGAAAGTAATTATAAATAGGGTTTCCAAATTTTGAAACCACAACTTACAGCGAATGTTGCTAGTTAAATAAAAGCTTATAATAAAATACCCATGCAGAATTTCATTCATGCATGCAGTTCTGGCAACTGTGTGAAATTTGAATCCAATAACGGTCACTATCACTGAGAAAAACAACTGTAATATACATTTACACCATTTACTGAACCCTAATTCTCCGATTTAGATCGACAAATTGAGGTTCAGTATAGACATTCTAGGAAAGAATACCTAAAAAAATATGTATGAGTGGGAACTTGGTACATACTCTCGGTTTATAGAAACAATATTAGGGAAATACTCATTCTATTAGAGTGGAGTCTTTGAAAATGTTTTGTGTGAAAAAAGTACATTTATTAAACCAATTTATTATTTCCTCCGAAAACTCTGTTCACTTGGAAGTGTTACTCAATTTGAATAATTTCAATTAATCAAAAGGCCATCGTAGCATGACCGTATAATACTAAATTTGTATCACAGGAAATTATACGCTCCGTTGAATTTTTCTATTAGGCTTAAGGGCGTCTCGAAAGAGGCGCGCTTCGCGTCGTACATAAAAGCGGAGTCGGTGTACAGAAATATAACTTTTTTTTAATCAAAATTGAACGTTCATGACAAATATCTAATTTAATCATTTTGCTCGAAATAGATAAATAATAATAAACTAAGACGCACAATTTGTGATAATTTTTAGACCGACTCGTTTATATTATAAATACTGCACATACAGGTTTGAAGAATGAAGTGGTCACAAGTAAAAATAAAAGGAATACATTGTGAATACCCTGAATCCGAAAAACCGCGTCAAATTACTTCAACATTTGCTTTTTTGAAATTCAACTAAAACGACTAGTTTTCCCAATAGTCATATTGAGATATCAAGCCATAATGCAGAAATAAAAATATCAGCCACATTTGATATCCATATTAAAACAATAGCAAAACAATATGACACTACGCACTTGCACATGAAATCAATGCGATATCCTGTGGATGTACTGGGCTTTGTTAATCGTCTTTATGAAAAAATATTAAGCCACTAATGCGGTAGAACCATGCTCTGGTCAATTTCGCTATAGCAACAATTGACCGGCTCAAACAATGAAACAGCACAGTGTCACAGAATACAGACGTGAAAGTGGGAGTTTTCTCTGTTGCATACTTTTCAGTGGCTGACTCCTCTTCCATCAGCGCACTTTGCTCGCCGAAAAGGCCGGCAACGCACTGATGACTTCTTTGGGACTGCGAGTTTCCATGCGTGACGGTGATCAACTAGCCTCTGGTGAAATGCATTCTCATTTTACCCTTAGATGTTTCATAAAAAAAAGCCATAGCCCACAGGCTGATTTGTTGGCAACTTCGCGTCCTTGAAAACTTTAATAGATATTCTTCGTTGCACAAACTTATTTAAAGTGTTTCCTTTCAATGTTAAAACAAGTGGGTAAGGCAATTTCCAGTGTGCACACGAGTTATAAAAACACACAGTGTAAATTAATTATTAACATCGTTGTAAGTTTCATTAATTTTTCATGTAAAAACAGACAAATAATACTAATCTCCACGGTCGACAGAAAACACATGATATAAATCGTTCCTCAGGGAGACAGATAGCAGTATCTTTCTGAGATAAAATAAATACAATTATCAACCCTCATTAGCCATAGCAAAATCTCACCCATGAACAGAATTTATAAAAGAACAACTCTGGATAGAGCCTCTGTTTCTAACTACAGTGACATCATAGAACCGCCAAGTTCAAGGTTTGGAGGAATCTTCGGTTTTGGCTCGACTATCGTCGTCAACAAATAGATTTACAACATAATAAACACTTTTTTTTTTATTCTGAAAGAATATCAAACTAGACGAAACACCATAAATTTCCACTGCAGCGATATGGGATTATCTGTGTCCAAAGCCATAAAAGACATGATGATGCTACTACTTGTTCTACTACTACAATATTAGCCATAATATTATCGCTTATGTATGATGAACCCATGATCACCCACTACTAGAATATTAGCTATAATATTATCGCTTATTGGTCATGAACCCATGATCAATGTGAAACACATTTTTCTAGTATTCATGCGCTTATCGTCCATAAGGGCCTTCCCGTCAAATGTAACATCTCCTTCAATAGATAATTTATTATTTATATAGACAGTATAATTTATTTAAATGTAATTTTCATATAATAAAAAAGGAATCCTAAATTTATGTTTGTAAGAATATTTCCTTCTATACAATCCAGTTACCGATTGTTGTGTCATTGTTATTTTTCCACAGATTGAAGAAAAAATCAAGTTTCTATTATTACATTTTGTGTCGTCAACCTAAATTTGCTTTTCAATACATTTTGATTTGGTCTTAAAAAGAATGTATTTTTTATCTTACTACGGCTTAAATGACGTCACGTTCAATGTTTCTTGAAGTCGTTCTATTGTGCATTTTTTGCCGGTTCGCAACCAAGACGGGTACCCGCTTAAATGGAAAAAAGAAAGTTGATTTTTTTTATAGTATATTATTTGGGCAAACGAAAGGATGAATCATCGGAGAGCAGACGGTCACCGCCGCCCATGGACACTTGCAACCCCGTAAGAGACCTGGCGGAAAAAAAATCGGCGGGAAGTCCCGATGCAAAATACGTCCAAATGTGTATTTGAAGACTGTGAAACGCCTGAAAAAAACTTGGACTATCTTGATAGTAGATGCAAAGCGAGGGTAGCAGTGGACTTGATAGATAATGCTGTTAGCGCTCAAAATGATATCTTTTAAAAGTTGTTGGACATTTTGTCTTGAAACCGTGGACACCGGTCTCAGCTATTTTGAAAACGGTGTAATATAGAAGTGTTCCAAATAGAGCACCATTAGAGTGAAAACAATGCAAATGCGTAAAACAAACTTTAAACTAATGAAAATACAAACTACAAATATAAAATATGAACGACAATATTGTATTGAGTACGACACTGTTGACGAGCATGTCTTAAGGAATTTTGGCATTCCAAAATTAGGCTTTACATTTGCTTTTGAATAGGTGACAGGTTTGATGTAAGGGCCCATGACGCCCGCAATGGAAATCCGACATTAATACAATGTCGTTATTATCGCAAAGGTGTTGATATTGCGATATTAATGAATTGTGAGTTTTCATGTATGTATGTTTGGACTAAACCGGGTCGTTTTCATAGTCGCATAGACTGGACTATGTCTCCTAGTTTATGACATCGCTGACATCCAAACCAATTGTGTCTCTAGAAATAATTTGTGGTCTGTCAACGTCGGACTATAATGTGATTTATACCACGTTATTTGTGTATTAAATATTTGTTAACTGTTCAAGCTGAGCGTTTTACAAATTTGAATACTTTCATAGTAACCGGTTCTTAATATATTTAACATCAGTGCTAATTCATAACAATTCACTTGTTATAAACTTCTCTCAACTGCTATTTTTTCGTATTCACAATACTGACTACCATTTAATTTAAATTATTTAGATTTTTATGCTTATATCGATTGTTAATATTATAAACTAACTTCAATTTCTATAAAGGTAAACAGAGACCACTGTTTTAAACGTGGTGTGGATCTTTACCTACCTTTCATGCTTCAGTGACATTTACCAATCGTTTCATGCAAACTTTTCAGTTTCGGACACTTAATGGCCCTTCTTTATTTTTCCACTGATTTAGTTTACACAAGATTTTTGGAACGCCCTTTGTGGATGTCTTCATCACACATATTCTTACTACATGCATTCATGCTCTACTGATGACCAGACAACACCAACTTACTTCTACTCTGTTGAAGAAGAATATTTTCACAATTTTAATATAATTTCAATATATGAGTGCTTTTTTTATAAAAAAAAAGCTCTTCGCGCTTCCTACTGGTGGGCATACAAAAGCAAAGCTTACTAAAGAATTCTTAATAATCTGCTGTATATTCGGCTGCTAGTGTGCTCTAAATTATGATACTTACATAAAGCAACAAATAGCCGAACCACAAATCCCTTAAGCTGTGTCATTAAAATATGCAAAACACATTTTTTTTCTTTACAATCACGAGAAAGCAGCCCCAATTGCGCGTACACACACAGCGTTAAACTTCATGTCGTATCGAAGCACCAATGAAAACATCGAGTCTTCAAACCCTAGACCGTGATTCTACGGAGTCGTCGACATCGACCACTTCCCTCTCTCGGCGTAAAGACAATGCGCCTTTATCATGTACCCGCCGAGCATCGAACCCGCGTCATGTCGCCCGAATTACGGCGCCGACGCATGTCTGCGGACTCCGAATCCGAGATACACCCGGGCGAGCTCTTTGTCATGTAAATACCTTTTCAACGTCTATATCGCTTGCGAGATCCCCAACTAAGAATA
The DNA here is from genome assembly GCA_005406025.1 of Eumeta japonica. NCBI lineage: Eukaryota > Metazoa > Arthropoda > Insecta > Lepidoptera > Psychidae > Eumeta > Eumeta japonica. Next base: position 197,600 of record BGZK01001016.1, read on the forward strand.
TTAACATACGCTCACGGCTGTATGCATTATGTTTGTATATGTCATTACATATTCATATGTTCATGGTTAATTTATTTTGAACTGGGCTTCGTTAAGCTTAGTATTTTTATATATATAACATGCGATGAATCGGAAATGAAGGTGCTAAAAGATAGAGTATTAAAAAAAAAGGTATTAGAAAACAATACGGTTTCGTTATAAAAGCTTTTTTGAAGAACTGTACTCTATTAATGATATTTAATAGAAGCGTTTCTCTGTAAAAAGCTTATAAATCCCAAATCTCGAGGCAATTTCTTTTATTAAAATCCTTTTATAAAAGCTAGACAGCGTTGTTGCTATCTGAAGGTTACTTGTTTTTTTATTTATTTTGCGATTAACATCAGGTATTAATACATAAAATTAAAATGTCCATATCTCGTTATCAAAATAAAACTAAACTGTTAATGGGCATTTTATAAACAAAACAATTTAAAGTTAAAGATTACAAATGATTCTCATTACAAAAGAAAAACCTGTATAACGGTTAAAATAGCAGGCTATTCAACTTGCTGCTGTGATATTTATCGATGTGTTTTGTGTTCCTCGCTTTCAAAAATATATTTGTCTCAAACTTCAAATCTTTCAGCATTTCGAGGTCAAAGATTCGAGAAACGATTGCAGTTATAGGTGCAATCGTTTCTCGAATATAATGTAATTCCTGAAACGTTGCTCGAACTCAAAGTCTTCAAAACTATACTCAGGAATAAAATATTGAGTTTGAGCTCAAAAGATCGACTTTTGTGCTTTTCCAAGCATTGCCAGCTCAAAAATATAATCTTAATACGTTTTCAGCTCTTCTGGATCAAAGATAAGAATTTATTAAAAAAATCGTTTTAATTTTTATAATACAATATCCATCGAACGCTTTCTTCGATTTTGATCAGCTTTGTAATATTCGATATAGTTTTTTCGTCGTTCTTCCAAACGTCAATCCAATAAGAACAGATAAAAAACTTTCTTGCAAATTATTTTTTGACGGTGTCTGTTGAACTAACTGACCGATTTAGATGTGATTTATAACAATCGACGTTGATTTCTAAGCGGAGCGGTTAGATTATGGAAATTATCAATATAGTTGGAGAAATATAATAAATGAAAAACTTTTTGGAAAAAATTGTCTGTAACAATATCTCTTGAAAAAATTTACTTATATTTATGCAAACTACGGAAGTCGATGCACCTTTTTGGGGAAAAGGACTGATTAGATTTTTGTATCGATCAATAAAGTAACCTAAAAGTTATTTCATACGAACGTTTTTTTTTTTTGAAAATTTAATTTATGAGATTCGTCAAAATTACTCGTCGATATTGGTTCAAGTTATGAGTAAGGCTAAGTTGAGGAGACTCCTATTGTATGCTGCAAATTGCGTTTCGATCTGTTAATCCGTTCAAAAGTTATGAAAACTTTTTTAATACCCACATCGAAATATGGAATCAAATTATATGTTGGTCATTCATTACTTGAAGTTAGAAATATGAAGTCACTATTTGACATGACATTGAGAACGAGATATTTTAGCATTTTTGTATAACTAAACCTTCAAGAAGTGAAATTACTGTGACATAAAGATGTGGTTCAATTGAATTTGATTTAAAAAACTCATGCTGTGGATCTTGACGCCAAGTACCCTCTGTTTAATGATTCCAGAATGATGCGCCAGTTACTCAACTTCAACCACTAAATATAGTTTAAAAAAAAGTAAAAAATATAACAGATATCTTTAAGTAACTTTAAATGTCAGAAGCTTTATTTTATTTTCCGAGAATACAAATCAAATATTCCGGGTTCGTGAATTATTTCAAAACGTTTGGCCAACATATTTCAGTTATACGGTAATATCGGCGACTTGTAAGCATTAGGGCACACATTTTATACTATTCTAGACCATTCTTTGATCCATTCATTCCTTCACCCTTCATTAGCATCACATAATCTACCTAAAATGAATCACTTCTAGAACTGGTTTCGTCTAAGAAATCGTCTGTATTATCAGTCACCGTTTTATTTATTCGTCTTTAATATGACAAGTTTTCCTTGCTGCATTCCATGCATATCAATTTTAGTAGCTTTTGGCTTAAAATTAGATTCCGTGTACTGCAGGTACGAAATTAAAAACATATTAAATCAATTGTTCCAATCACGCTTTATAGCCATGTACAATTGCAATTTGCTAAAACGGTATATAAACATCAAAATATATTCCGGTAGTCTTTTATTAAAATACATAGATGGGATATGAAAAATGTGGTTCATGTTTTATAAGCCGCTCAACTTAATATAAAAACGCCAACGAACATGAACCGTTATTTCGATGTTGCCTAGTGTTTTAATGAAAATTTGCCGGATTTATACGTTTTAAATCCTTATTTCATTCCTGTAAATGAAAATAGTTAAAATGCGTTTCTACGAGAAGCGGCAAAATTAAAAATCCTACAGTTGTTACATTTCGCTGATATTTTTTTTGTCTATTTGTTGGACAGTCTGTTGTTCGCATTTCTTCTATTCCCAAACTCTAAAATGCTGAAAACCGAAATAGTGAAACTTATTAATCGTCAAAAATATACATATTGTAAAATATATTCTGTAAGTTATTTTACAGAACGTGGTGAAGCTGAAATACATTTTATTGGAATAAGGGTCCACGGCTTCGCCCCGCGTACACAGAATGAATTCCTTCATCTTGTATATGGACCGATTATTATATATTTCTATTTTAACCCTAGTCCTTCTCAAGATGCCAATTTGTATCACACTAGATTTCGAACCCGCGCTTTCGATTTACGTAGATTCAAATTCTGATCCCACTTTCAATATTAGTCCTCCTCCCGATTTTGATCCGACTTTCAATACTGTTCCCTCTCCCAATTCTGATCCCTTCTTATTCCGAATCCGGTTACGATCTTGATTCTGAATCTGGTCCCATAGTCTAACACAATCTCGGCCCCGTTAATGTCCTAATTCTGCTTACGATTTCAATTCCATTATGAGTCACAGTTCCGAACTTCATCCATAGTTGGAGGAAGTTAAGGCGAATTGTAATATTAAAATAAAATTTGTGCTGTATTGCTTGCCTATACTGTTGTTTTTTATAAATCAAATAATTTTTAGAATCTTTAATAATTCAAATATGCAAATGGAGCCAAAGCAAAATGATTATAGTCTATTTTTTTTTAAACTTTCTTATTAATGAAGTAATTCTTAGCACGGGTTTAGTAATTCGGTTCAATCGTAAAAATACACAATGTCAGATACGGAAGCCAGTTTTCTTATTTGCAAGTACAACATGTCGCCAGTTTTATAATACTTGTATGAATGGTTTAAGCGCGCAATAAAAACGCAACAAAATGCATATTCATTTTTATGCATTATACGTTACTCAACCTTAATTCTCCCACCAAAATACGAAGGCACATGTTATCAATTTTCAAACTCGTACGTCGCTCCATAAAAAAACTCCTACGAAATTCAACCCCGCTTAACTCCAATAATAGCAAAAAATTTGGAAAATCCAAAAGTGCAAGCCTCACCGCGGTCATTAACTTCTAAAATAAAAAATTTCAATAGAGTTTTTGATAATGAAATTTCAAAAAAAGATTCATCGAATTCAAATTTCGCGCCATTTCGTGAGATATTTATAATGGCGCATGCGCTGATCTCAACTTTTCACATATGGCTTAAGGCTAATCTTCATTTGTATATAAATATAGATATACAAACATCACCTCAACGCTCCGCTTGTGAGGCGTGCAATACACAGTCGTTTTTTAGTTTTTTGTAAATTATAATTAAACGACAGTACTTAGAACGCTAATATTAACTAGAAATCAGCACAAGGTATAACTTTATATAATAAAAAAAAAAGTATTCCGGTAAGATACATTTTTCGACCAATTTCTCTGCCACATACATGGATCCATAAACACAGACTGACGAATGTCCAACAAATACCATATGTGCTAGACAGATTATTTAACTTGATATTAGTGCACTCATATTACCCTGTAAGTGTTATATTAGTAAAAAAAGTCATTTAAGTTTCGGAAGACTGGGTTTTTTGATATGTCGAGAGTAGAGCACCACCTCAACGCTCCGCTCGTGAGACGTGCAATTAGGCACGAATACACAAACACACACACATACTTATACACACGCACCTACATTAAAATAAATTAATCTGAATACTAAAGAAGTAAACAGTTATTATTAATTTTTTACTGTTATCGTATGGTTTTTGGAGATAACATATTGTTTATAATTATTGCAATCACAGATAGTGACTGTATACAATTTTTTATCAAGAATGATCAAACCATTCTTAACTTACAAAAGAACATATCAACAATGAGATCAATTGCTATTACTGTTTACCAATTTTCAACACAATCGATGAAACCATTCTAAAGTTATTAAAAAAAAAACGTAAATACCGACGACCGACAGAAAGCCTATTATTTCCACAATCACATGTTCACATGATATTTTCATCACAACCGGTAAGAAGGTACTTAACTTATAAACACATATATGCAAATAGATAGCTTTACTTTTACTGCTTATATCCTGGGCAATCAAATGTTCTGATTGAAACCAATTACCATCAATGTCGATGACGGCTTCTTATATGATAAAACAAAAACAGACAGACAAACAGCCTATAAGCCTATCATTTGCATTATCACATCGCAATTACATTTGCATAATCTTACTGTACACAAATTTTCATGCATTGAGTTATGCAGACTGACAAACGAACAGATAAACTGACAAACAATAGCCTATCATTTGTGCAATCACATAATTTTAATCTATGTCGTGTTTCATTAAGATCGATTAAGTCGTTCTTGAGTTATAATAAGACATACAAACAGACATGAATTATTTGAAAAAACTGAGTTTACAGACAAACACAACAGATTTATATAGCAATCAATGTATATTAATTTTTTTAGTTCCCTACTCATGATTTTTTATAAAGTTTAATATATGTTATTACCCATAACGCTTGGGGCGAATGACCGCTAGTTAATACACAGTCTATAAATAAAATAATCTCCACTTTTTTCATCTAATCTCATCATAAAACAAACTTGTCAAGCCGTTAACTTTAATTACAGGGCCAAGAGCACGAGCCATTGTTACAAACCACGCAAGCGAAACTACGACAGTTCCAAGTCAACCGATATGCGTCCGTGACGTCGCGAACTTCAAGAGTTCAATAAACTCCTTGTACTCATTGGTTTTTCCGGTCGGAATATAATCTTGTCTCGTTTGTCCGGGAAATCCATAAAGTGTCACCGCAGCTCAAGGGCGATATCTCCCAATTACATCTTCCGGGAGGGCTTCGGGAAACTTTTTGGGAATCAAAAGCCTTGGACTATTATGCGCGGGATCCTCTTAAGGGCACGACAATCGCGAACTCGCCGCACTAGTTGTGCCTCCGCGATCTTATATTATCCGGTGAGAAAATTATTTCTCATACGAAAATCGAGAATAAGAGAAGCTCCATCGGCATACTTTCGCTTTCTGTAACTTGGGAACCAATTGAAACAGGTACCCCTTAAATGTTCCTAGTCAGTTATCATGACAATTAGAAGATCCTCAACCACTTAAACTTTGACAATTCTCGTATCCGTTAGTGTCGTGGCAGCTCATGATCGTGAAGTGTGTAAAATGTAAATGCGCTGAAGAATAAATTAATAATTTATGCATAAAACAAATAAATAAACTATTCAATATTTTCGTTATAAGAACTCGATAATGAAAATAAAAATGGTTATGAAAAGAATATTCGGTTATAATCTTCTAAATTTGCTTTAAAAAACTGTATTATTTATTTTTAGTTTCAAACGAAATGTATTTAATCACAACATACGAGAAATATTTTAATCCTCTAGTCAACTAATTTTATAATGCAGAGTTGTAACCGTTGCCTATTTTAAAATCGTAAAGTATTTTCTTTAAAATCCATTTCCAATCGGGTGTTAATTACGTACTTTCAGTGTTAAACCGTTGCATTGAAAGCTTTTCATGATTTTATATTTAAAAAAAAAACTGTAAGTTAACTACCTTAATAATCTTAAATAGAATAAAAAGCATTTAACCGTCACTTAAATAACACTTTCACGTCCGGCCAGCGGCAGAGACGTTTCTTTCTCGTTCTTCTAGGAGCTGCCGTAATTCACTTCAACTAAACTAATAATTCCGCATCAGGAGACTAAATGGACGCGCCGTTTCTCAGCGGCGCCTGAAGCGGCCCGGGCGAAGCTTCATTTTGAACTTCGGTATATTAAGAGATGAAAATCTCGTTATTCAACTCGTTGCAGCCTCAACCGGGCCCTCGTCCACAAAAACTGACCGCTCACGAGGCGGTCCGTCTTGCCTCGGTTGCCTCTACTACGAATCAAAGTATTGTCAAAATTCCACATTATCCGGAGCAGTGGTGAAAGATACCGCAATATTTGTAGCATCGTCTCGACTGGACTCGACGGGTTGTTAAAGCGTTTCGGTCTATTTAAAGTATTTTCTTGTAAAATCAAAATCAAAAATATCTATATTTCGTAGGCAATGAAATGACACTTGAAATGCATCATTAATAAATTCTTCTCGACCTTACCACCCATTCCAAATGCTGATTCACCTAGAGAAGAATGGACAAGAAACTTGAGGCTTGCTTTTTTTTACTGATCAATACAAAGGATTGAATAATCAATAATTTAGTTTAAAAATAATATGAAGCAACCTGATAGTCGAACAGTTGAGCAAAATGGCTTTTTTCATTACGATATTCATGTATATAACGTTATATTAATGCTGTGATGGTTTCAATAAGCTGTATAATTATGTGATAAAAATAGAACATGATAATGTATTTAAAGTATGAATTGTTAAATGAATCATTATCATTTAGCGATTGGGCAACAGTGGTAATTCACAAAAGTAGAAGAAGAAGACCGTATGAGATTTATGACGAAAGGACTTTTAATAATATTGAGAGCTTTGCTAAATATGTAAAAATATATTCAATTAATTTTAACCGTGTTTACGTGCCGGCTAAAATCAAGCACGTAAATAACAAAAGGAAAAATAGAAATAATATTATGAAAACGACTTGGGGTGTCATAAAGAACGACAGTGGAATAATTGAGGGCCAAGTTATTGACTTTAAACTTAAGTTAGCGAGATGTAAGTATTCATTAAGTCACCAGCACGTTGCAGGACCTTTGAAAAGGCAACACACTGGTGACTCTAGGCCGCTGGGTCTGCGTGGTGAACTTAAGTTCAAGCCCCTTAGCTTGAAATAGAAAGATTGTGCGTTGTTTATACCTCAGTAGTGAGTAAAATCTGATCTAAGATTTAGAAATTATGAAATTATTACAAATAAATTGTATTAAAATAGACTTTAAAAATCGTCAATGATCTAATTTTATATATTTTACATAACTTGCATCTTCATATTTTTTGTACATCATTTATTTATTACTAGCTCTCCGTCTGCAGCTTTGCCTATTTGCATTTCAGACTGTCCAATAAACTTTTTATCTTAAATCAACCCCTTCCTTTCTTCAACCCTCTCCGCTGCCCGTATATTTTTCAATAAGTCCGGCGCGTGGTGATCAGGAGACCGAATGAACGTTTTTGGTTTGTTTTTTCCTTTAAACGTGGTTTTTCATTCGTATTGTGACGTCTGTAGTTCTTCGACGTTTGCGATTTCTTAATGGCCTTACAATTTCTCAGAATAAATGTTTTAAAAATTAAATTCTGCTCAGTAATTTCAGATAGACAGACAAAATGTTTTCAAATAGTCTTTTTCTCTTATCGTCCCCTCGCCATTTCTCATACATACCTTCAATAAACAGACACACAGGGTTTCTTCTTTCTTACCATATGCATAGATTTTTTTTTCTACATCTGTACGCCTCCACTTATCAAGATTTCTCCATTAAGACCTATCTATAGTCAACGGTGTTTGTGGCACATTAAAGTCATATTTATAAACGTATATTGGTTATGATAATGATTTCGTCCATTGTTTGTAGACTCGAATAAATTAAAAAAAAAAAGCCCTGTATAAAATCTCATCTAACAAATACAATTTATTGATATATTAAACCTTAAAGTTTATCTTTATTAACTACACCCTCTAGTTATGTAATAGAATTAGTACACTCTCAGAGTCGCAAATTTAAATTAACACTCATCCAAAAACTTAATTTATATTCATCTAAACCACCGTTTCTAGCTGTTATATAGATTCCACGTTTTCACTCCCCGACTAATTAAATGAGGTCCGCGTCTAATACCTGCGGAACCCCAATTACGACGGGTCTCCAAAAACATTACACACGTACTTGTTAATTGCGAGCCGGGCATATTCCGTCAAAATGACCCCATTTTGACAGAGTTAAGTACCATTCACACTACGCAGTGAATATTAAATATCCAACATTTTACTTACATACGAGCATATACATCCAGGTCTTCAGATCTAGGATGACGATTTTGTCATACTATTTAAGGTCATAACATTATGTTTTAGTATTATTTCTATTTTAACGAATTCTCTTCGCAAGTTTGATATAAGCATATCGTCAGCTATCCGAATATAGCAGAATTAGATAAATTCAATACTCATGTGGTAGTTTTTAATTTATCCCTATCAAGACCTATTTTCTCAGGAACATTAACGGTTACTGGATTAGTAACCGTTAATGTTCCTGATTTCTGATACTGTTCCTGATGATTAGTACATTAACGGTTACTGGATTAATTTTAGTAGGTGATGGATCAAAATTGATTTAAGTTCTACACACAGATTTTGGCTTAACCTAACCTAGACTAACTCTAGTCTGCATTCTTTCTTACATACACGTAACAAAAAATTAGAAAAGTTATCGTTTTTCGTTTTTGAAGTTATAACTCAAGCAGCACTTCGTTACGTAGTATGTATATTGACTCACTTTTATTTCTTACTCTATTCCAAATGTTTTCTCTCGATGCCAGCAACTCGCCACGGCACACGCGCGGAGCACCAGCGCGTGCTGGTGCCCACTGCTACAGATTTTACTGATTGACAACCTTTTTTTCGATTCAAATTCAAAATATCTTTATTTCATAGGTTACAAAATAACACTTGAAATACGTCATCATTTTTTGTGAATTTACACTTTACTGCTCGTTCGGAAGGCAGTTTTCCCTCAAGAAGAACGAGCAAGAAACTTAAGGGTAGCTCTTTTCTAATTTGCACACACATAGCCAAAACAAATACGGAATCATTAGGAATGACACAGCCCGGTGAGAAGTCGGGCCGCTTATGCCCGTTGATTTTTGTCTTCTAAATATTCAGAAATTGCATAGTACCCTTTTTTACTGAGTGATTGTTTAATACCACTCTTAAATTTATGTAGGGGTGAATCTTGTATATCTACAGGAACCTTATTGAATAGGCGCACACAGAGCCCTCTGAATGAATTTGAGACTTTACTTAGTCGACTAACATGTGAATTCAGTTTATTTTTATTTCTGGTATTGAGATTATGTCGACTACTATTTCTTTTAAACATTTCTAATTTTTTTTTTTATTTGGTTGGATTATGTTTATGCTTAAAATATATTTTTACTTTTTTAATACAGTTTACAAAAAATGAGATTTGATCTATTTTCATGTTTTTGCTGCGTAGCTTTTTTAATTATCAAAAAAATATCCTAGATACATATATATATATATATATATATATATATATATATATATGTGTGTGTGTGTGTGTGTATGTCTGTTTGCGTGGTGCATGCGTGCATGCGTGCGCGTGCGTGCGTGGCGCGCGCGTGTGTGTGTGTGTGTGTGCGTGTGTGTTTTTGTGTTTGTATTTATAAGTGAATGTAAGCCTTGAATACATCGATCAATCTGATTCAGGCTTACAGAATTAGATAGCATTGGACTAATCTATATTTTAAGGAAATGTGACATATATTCATTAAGTATAGATTTTAGAAATTTTCAAAAAAAAATTTTAAAGGTTTTATTCTTATAATTTCTAAAAAGTTTTAATAATTGAACCAATCGATTCTAAAATCTAATCAGCTTTATACCTAATAAAACTTCTTTAAATTTTATAATTTTAATCGAAATTAGTTCGTTTCTTCAAGAATATAGTGAACATAATGTTTTCAAAAAGTACTTTCTTGTCATAATTTACATATTTTGTAAAAAATTACTTTTAAAACTATTTTTACACGTATTTTTAAGACAAAAAAAACGGCGTCAAACGACACAAATCTTATTGAAATCGAATTGATTGATTAAAAGATATTGTTCTTGAGAGATTTAAAAAAAAAACATTTTTCACTATGAATTAGAATTTTTTACCCATAAATATTTAAATTAAAATATTTTACGAGTTTAAGATACTGCTGTAAATGACACAAGCCCCATTAAAGCACTGTTGTTAAGATTTTTTGTGCTCTATATATATTTAAATTTTTATGCATTATTGCTATTATAAACTTTACTTTTATTCTACGCTATATAAAACGCCAAATCTTAATTTAAAAATAACAACAGTATTATACAGATTAAAATTATACCAATTTTTGCGTTTGAATAAGTCGAAACTTTATATGAAGTAAACAATTATGGCTTTCTTTAACTTATGTGTCAGGCTTCTATCTTCCCACTATTGAAGCATACCCTTCCACAATCATTTTATTTCACATTGAAAGGATCGAAAGTTAAGCCTTCCACTCTGGCCTAGTACAAGTCATGGACTGTAGGCGATCATTCTCAATAATACTATGAAAAGGTCCGTGACCATTGGCTTAACACGTTCTGCACGCACAGAAGTGGTGCTTTGATCTGACATAAAAACTCATCGGTCAATTATCGAACTCGATAAATTTTGGTCAGAAACTAATGTCCCAATCATCGAACCACAATCGCGAAATTATAAAAATGATTGCACAATATCAGTACAGTTAAATATTACTTAGTCGGTAGTATACCATGGCCTAGCGTTTATATCGCTTGGACCTAGATTGAGTTTAAGTTTTGATTAGTTCAGTCTGGACAGAGTTTAGAATTTAAAATATTCGCTATAATCACCTACGTCGTAGTTAAATTTTGCTATCGATTTATATAATTAAATTATCATCGACAACTGTGGATAACTAAGCATTTCTCATTGATGATTCTTACAGATTTGCAAAAAAAAAACTGTGTGTGTGCAATTCACATACGTTAAAAGTGAAATTTCAGAAAAGTAACCTACGAGAGAATGAGATAAAATCGGGAGTAGGATAATTGATAGTTTTATTTTTTTTATATAATATTTTTAACAAGTCATTTTACATTTTAATACGGTACGTACATGTAACCTATTAGCAGTAAGAAATAAAAAAGGAATTTATCGATCAGAAAATATTGAAATACAATTTTGTACTTCAAAAAGTTAAGAAAATATAACAACTTAAATTTTATACTATTGGTAGGCAACCGTGTTTCATATGCCTATTGTATTTTACCCTAATCTGAGAAATGTTTGCTATACCGTTTAAGATTTTAAAAAGAATTTTCAACGATCTCTAACAAACACATCATGAACCCCGTATCAAATTAATGCCACCTATGAAACTATTTCAATTGGTATCACATAAAGTCAGTAGATGGAAAACAAAGAAAGCGAGAAGAATGTATACGAGTATCTCATTCTTCTCTGACAACCGACGACATCCAAAAACAAACGAGACATTGCTTTCACGCTACGTCACAGTGTTTATTCCCACAACTTTTCGTCACTCAAAAAGGTTGGGAATCAGAATTTCAAAGCCTTCCCATAAAAAGTTTAGCTTCAAAATCTTTCAAAATAATATATGAGATAAACAGTCTAACAGAACTGAATATCTAAGTTCGTTCTCTTAAAATCGAGATACGTAGGAAGAACTCTAGATTTTGAAGATGGGATCGTGCAATAGAAAAGCAAGTGCACTTTTTACAGAGAGTGATTGTGCACACAATGCGTATTATGCATCTTTGCCGTGATATTTTTTTATTATGTGGCAAAATTGAACTTCTTTAGACAAATATATCAACAGTTCCTTTTGATATACTTATAGTATTTAAGTATTGATTTTCAACATAATTTTGCTATGAGACTTATTCCGTTACGTAAAGAAAATTTTTGTATATTGAAAATTGTACACTACATTATTCTTTGAACGAAACACAGTAAGATATCGTAATATAAGGATTAGGTTTGCCGTAGATCATTCCTTTCCACTCTATTATAAGCTTTTTTAGAAGCATGAAAGTACAAAACATCGTACGGTTCTTCAATCAAAAATTATTTCGTGATCTGCACAGGGCCAAAACTTGGAGCGTACATCCCAACCCTTCTGAAAATCACTCTTGTACATACTAAATTTTCCTTCAAGCCCTTCTTAAAACTGTACATAATTGAAGTGATGATTTTCTCGTAAATTGAAATATATATTCAATTGCAAAAACATTGTTATCGACAACTGCGTACTTACTTTCTAAACTATTATATTAATACTCTTACCTTTTTTTAATTCGGTACACATACATTACCGTCTTCAATGGCATTCTACTGTAATACCTTGGAATACATCAAGACTTTTTCACCATATAAAATTAAAATTTTAATACAAATTAAAACCGGCATTAATCCAATTTTTAACCGGAGGAAAAGGAACCATGGGTTCATACATTGATAACCGTTCACACACGCAGATAATTATCTTTCTGACCAACACCCCGACATCTTTGGCTCTGATAGACGCAAGAACAATAAAATCCAAGGATCCAAGGATACAGACTCCAACTTTCCTTTCACAAACAGAATATCGAGTTGTCTGTCTTTCATCGATTCGCAGAAATAATAACATTTTAGCCAAAAAATTACGAACAAGCGATTTTTAGACTGGACATTAAAAATAAAAATTCACCAACAGAGAACGAATATGTATAAAGATTATTTTTTGTCTGTACACCATAGAGATATCCATGTTCAACGGTTTGAAGCCAGCACGACTCGTTGCAAACCTGTCGTCGTGCACTGCTTTAACACGCAACAGGCGCAAATATTCACCAACCCTCAAAGTTTGAAAGCCATACACCGGTGTTCTTCTACGCCTTTAGCGAATGGTACTGTTGAATAAACAAATGTACTCGAGTTTATAAAATTCATCGACACACGTTCAGCGTAAAACCCATGACCTTCGCGTTGAAAGTCGAGTGTCCATCATGCATCTTCTAATGCTTCAGATTAGTGGTAACTCGTTGCTGACTCAGGCGAGTAGGTCATCACAATAAATTCTTAATTGATTGATCCATTCGCTTCGATAAAACCGTGAACGCACTCCGCATTAATCTTACACCATCTATTCCAACGTGCTTTTCCAATTGATTAGAAAGCAATTCCCATATAAACGTAGCATTCGTTATGAGTTTTAACAAAACACACGCCCAGATGCTTCAAAGGGCGGATTTTATTTACCAGAATATGTTTTTGCACGTTTACAGTCCTACGTGGATTTTTCGCGTATTCATAGATTCAATGATATTTATATTTGATAAAATCTCATACATCCAAAATGGAGAAATGGCTCACAAACACTTTTAACAAATTTTAAAAACTTATAAAAAAAGTTTAAAAATATCCGAAGAAGCAAATACGTATTTCGTATAAATGTTGTCATACTAAAGTTAAGATATTAATGTCTTTTAATTTTTCTCTGAGAAAAGCCATTAGTCTCAAATATAAACAGCATTTATAGCTTGCTTCTGCAGCACGAAAATTATATTAATATCAGCTGCGTGGCCACTGACCCCATAAGATTCCATAGCCTAGGAGGCTATGGAAAAAAAACTGAAATAAAGTAATCTCGCAGTGCTTTGAATTTTAAGTCACCGAACTCTTTTGACTGCTCTGTTTTGTTTTCCTTTTATTAAGAAGAAAATTATAAATTTTAAACCACTCAAATATGGGGTTCAAGAAAAACTTTTTTTCGATTACCTTCTGTACACCTAAATTAGTTAATCTAAGGTAGAAATTTGATATAGTTTGAAATTTGATTAGAAAAAAATAGAAAAATGCTTCAAAGGTCGCAAAAAAATTGACATTTATGGATCTAATGCAGGGTCGGTAATAATAACACAAAACTCGTTCAAGCATTTTCAGTCCTATAATTTTGATGTCAAAGATGAACCTCGCGCTGGTGGACCTGTTACAGGTAAAATCAATGGCATTTTGGAAAAAGTAGAACAAGATGGCCATGTTAGTTCTGGCATGTTAATTCTTACGACATAGCTAAAAACCTGGAGCAATCTTCAGCTCTTCAGCTATATCGTAATGTTGTCAGTACAACAAAACAGTTTTAAACCATTTGAAAAAAGCTGGGAATACAAAAAGTACTCGGTTCCCAAACGAGCTCACTGAAAGAAATCAAATGAATCGTATACTCATTTGTGATTGTCTATCGAAACTGTTTTTGATAAGTGTTATCACTGGTGATAAAAAATTGATAACCTATAAAAAGAACGCCCGAAAAAGATCATCGTCAAAATTCAAGACTCGCAATTATAGCGAAATCCGGATTAACTTGCAATAAGTAGATGCTATGTGTATGGTGAGATTGGAAGCGTATTGTATTATTCATTATGAATTTATACCGCTGAGTAAAACCATCAATCACAATGAATCTCTATTGCCAAGCTCTAATGAGACTTAAGCAAGAAGTAGAGAAAAAATGGCCGGAATAATAAACAGAAAGGGTGTAGTTTTTCACCATAATAACGCCAGACCACACACATATTTAGCCATTTAGCAAATATTGAGAGAGTTTTAGTTGGGAAGTGGTAATGCATCCAACATATAGCCCTGACTTTGCACCCTTAAATTTTCACTTTATCGGTCTCTTCAGAATTCTTTAGGTAGTGTTAGGTTAACGTCAAGAGAGAACTGTCAAAACTACTTGACGCACTTTTTTGATCAAAAAACCCAAAAGTTCAAAAAAAAAACAGCAATTGTATTACGTCACTACCTACAAAATGGAAACCAACTGTTGAACAAAATGGCTATATATATTATAATTAAATCAAAAAAGTGTGTAATGTAAAATTATCTTGAATTTGTAAACAGAATACTAAAATTACTACTTCATCAAAAAGTGGTTGATGCCTACCAATCTTTAAAAGTAAGCGGTATCGTTAGTAAACAATACAACCCTGTAACTATCCTTAATAAGAAGTGGTAGCTCAATAATGTACCTGAACCTAGATCAGTTGAAAAATTTAAATGTATATAATAAAAATATTTTAGTACTTATTCTTAGGGTAATTAGCATAAATGTGGGCTAAATAAGGTGCCAAGCGTGAAAAGGTAATGGAATAAGATGTTGCGCATAAATGACAACCGCTAGATTTAAATAATAAAGTAACAAAAAATATGAAGTTTGAAATAAACGGACCCAGAGTCTATGAAGTCATATTTATAAAGAAAAAACAAATATCAAGACAGGATGACGAAGTAGCTGTTAACCTAGTCGGTTGCAAAAATAAATTTTGTAAATTATAACATCGGAATAAAGATTTTACTCTTGCTCGTAGACAAAAAAATTCCAATTAGGGAGCTGTCATGTATAGCTTTTACTCTGCAACGTATTTGCTACTTGGTTCATGCTGAAGTTATAGATGAACTGATGATTTCTATGCCAATGTTCTGTACTACATAATATGTCAATCTCATTACAATTCAAGAATAACTCAACTTCCAATTCTCTACTTGGCATTCCCTATATATTTTGATTCACCAGATTCATTATACATTTTTTATTATCAGTTTTTTCTTTTATCAATCATTATGGTGACCCTTTGATACAAATTAATGTTTTGCAACGAAACCTATTTGTTTCGGCGCACAACGCCTATCAAGAATTTAACCGCAAAATTTACTATCTGATCGATAATTTACACTAGATGCAAATCATGTTCATTCAACTTTGCGAATTTGTACTTTTCACATCATTTTTCATTAAACATATAGTATTGTCAAATTTGTATTTTATTTACCGCCATTAAATAAAACACTATTGTACATGTTGATAAAAATAAAACTAAAAATACTCGCATCCACTTATTTCCACACGTATATCTTCGGTGACTGAGAAAGTAATCATGTTGGTCGAAGCTTTATACATTATCTATTTTTTCCACCCGCTATGTAACGTCTGATATAACATAACAATCAGTGAGGTGAGTAACATCTCTTTGTAACAATGTTGTTATAAAAAATTATACACCCAACTGGAGCATTATTTGCCCGGTTATATTGTTATTATTCAAGTCGATTCCGCTATTATTAGTTTTGCGCTTTGATACGCCGCCGCCACAACGAAGCGGCTCACATCAAACGTCGCCGCTCGCGCCCAAAAGGGACCGCCGGAGGCTCCTCGCAGGGTTTCATTTTGGTCAGGAGACATCGAGGAGTTTGAAAAGTTGTGTGATAGTTACGGGTATTTTAATAACGAATTGGACAATATTCTGCAGTAACACGAACACGTGTCGTATACACAAATATCTGTTTGTTCGAGTAGTAACAAATTACTTTGACATGAAGACGTCTAATCGCTCAAGTGCTGTGATTCTGTCACACTCGTTCGAACTTAGTTGGTGTTACGAAATACCAACAGATTTGATTCGCTGCTCACTACTAATTATTCGTTAACTGCGGTTAAACCTACAGCTGGTAAAGTATATCTGTACGAGTTTGTCATGCGGTATTTGTTTAGCCTGTAACGTCATCGGACTAATGCAATTGCATGTTCGCGATTCTTTCGAATTTGCGTCGTGCAAAATTATGAACTAATGAAATATGAACGTGAAAAGTTTTAATTTTTAACGGATGAGTATACTATCACCGAGAAGTCACACCAATCAATTCGATTAATGCTACAGACTAGATGCATGGTAAACATTTTATTGTATTAGTAGTTCAATTTAATCTTATTTAAGATATACGTTTTACCAAATTTACGTCATTATAAAGTAATCTTTGATAAACTTAATATATCTAAATATCCACATAGCACAATTCCATCACGATATCCCACTGCATGGGCATGATAATTGTACCGTTACATTTACTTGTCGTGTATGCGTCATACCGACACACGATAGTGTGTGACACGATGGAAACTGCTATTTCTATTAGTCCAGGATCCCTGGGCTATTTTTGCACTTGATTACTATCAAGCTGAATCTTCGTAAATAGCTTCGTTTTGATGAGACGCCCAACAATATCCTGTGCGAAAATTCTCGATTCTGGTAGCTAACAGAGGTAGCAAGGATATAATATGTTTATTTAATGAGTCTCAAAAATTTTATTAGTAACTGAGGGATTCTTTTTTTAATCTCTGTTTGTTATAATAGGAAAACGGAAAAATTGCAATCACTGTCGGACTAGCTATCCGTCCCTGCTTTCTTGTAGGACATTGTTTTATTTGTGCAGAGAACCCACTAACCTATCATGTAATATTTTTATCCTACAGTTAGTAATGAAAAAAATTGTCTTGTGGAATTAACAATTTCTAAGCGTAGGATCGGGATAACGTACCACACAATTTATAGGACAAGGTGACCATTATATTATATACATGTTAACGAAGTAAAAAAAAAAAAACCAGCTGGTTAGTAATGATTTTTAATGACTTCGTGATCTCATTAATCAAACCTTACATTTTGTAGGACAAATATTTTTTCAAGTAATTTAGATAATTATCTTGAGATTAAAAAAAGAAATTGTTAATTCCACAAGACAATTTTTTTCATTACTAACTGTAGGATAAAAATATTACATGATAGGTTAGTGGGTTCTCTGCACAAATAAAACAATGTCCTACAAGAAAGCAGGGACGGATAGCTAGTCCGACAGTGATTGCAATTTTTCCGTTTTCCTATTATAACAAACAGAGATTAAAAAAAGAATCCCTCAGTTACTAATAAAATTTTTGAGACTCATTAAATAAACATATTATGTCCTTGCTACCTCTGTTAGCTACCAGAATCGAGAATTTTCGCACAGAACATTGTTGGGCGTCTCATCAAAATGAAGCTATTTACGAAGATTCAGCTTGATAGTAATCAAGTGCAAAAATAGCCCAGGGATCCTGGACTATATAGGCTGTAACAGTCTTTGAGGCCTCGACGCTGAGGCATACTTCCCGCAATGGTTTCACAGGAGATTGACAGGAAGGTTCCATGGTTACCGAGAACGGAACGGGGACTCCCACCAATGCGACGACAAAGTTCGCGACCGACGGTTGTCATACTCCTCTTGGCACGGAGCGTGTGGCGTAACATGACCTAAGTTAAAAAATCATCGGTCAAGGATCTAACCCGGTACAGTCCGGATCTCGAACCGTCGCTATTAATCGCCAAACCGCAACCGCTCACGAGGAGTTGACTCAGGGTTAATGGATGTGATGTGGTAAAGCACTTCGTCAATAATGACAAACGCGTGCATAAATTAACTCGGAGACGTAGCAGTAAAAGCCTTCGGACCCCTTTGAATTTATTTCGGAGAAACGCATACTCGGGCCGGAACGCGGAAAATTCTCCCGCTCGCGACGTGGCGAAGTCGGACAGACGTGGTAGAAGGACGGCCTTGTAGCGGCGGATGGATTAAAATTGTTCCTCATACGCAGCACGCCGCTCCTTTGCAAAGTTTGGGTGACGCGCCCAGATAATATCATTACTTTCTATCTAACACAAATGAAAATGTTTGCTTGTCCCGGAGAACATAACGCAGGGATTTTTTATGTGTTTTTGAAGTAAAACTTTCTTAGGCTGCTATTCGATAATCGATAATTGGTCGAGTATCGAGAGGTTTCCAAAGACGCGCTGGGTTTGAGCACATTCCGATACATGAGAGAGACGAAAGACGCCACGGGAGTGGAGCAAAAGAGAGCGACGGATACACAACGATACAAAGCGATAGAATTAGATTGTGTTGCGCATGGGCGCGTTGTAGATGTACGCGCCAGACGGACAAATGAAATACCACATGTTGTGTAATTAATTGTTATTGCTGCATTCATTTATATTTCTTGCGTTTATTCTCCGTGAAGAATTATCATTTAAACGGCATCCTTTCTATCACATCTACGGTGTTTCACGCACATTTTTTTATTGTCTCTCATCCTTGTTGACTATTTTAAATTTAACTGAAGGAATTATTTATCAGAAAGAATGGAAATTTGTGTATAGTTTTCATCATTCTACTCTTGAAGCAGAGCCTGCAATAATCTTTTTTGTTTTATATTTAATAGCTTGGATTTTTAGGCCTTCACGTATTGGGGACTGCTAAAGACGCTAGACCGATAAGACGCCAGTATACGATACCACGGCTGATATTAAATTAGTTTTCTCCTGTTCAGAATCGAACCCGATACTTTTTGATTCGAAAGAACGTGATGTCGACCACTGAGTAATCGACGCTCTTCAGTTCACGAATTTATTACCATCAATCTTCGTGACGATCAACAGTCAGCGCTTGTACTGCTGGATATTGATGAATACCAACATTTTCTTAGCGAAAATTCGTGCTAAATGTCGGTCGACGGTCGGCTCTAACGTTTTAAAACAATTTATCTCGTTACAGCGGTTAGACGCTACGCATCATTGGCGATTATTGGAAGACTCCGAATAATTTTTTTCACGTAATCGGCTTCTGAACGGCTTATTTTACCAAGCGACGAATTTTCTTTGAAATTTATTTTAAATGTATTTTTCTTTCGCACACCTTTATTCGTTTATACCTTCTTGGACAATTCATGCACTTGTCCGTCTATCTATCTGCTTATTGAGGTTTCCTTAAGAACGCTTCAAGTTAAGGAGGCGTATGAAAAAAAAAAACGATCGTGTCAAATCGACCAGCAAAAAGGGTTGTTTCCTTTAGACAACACCCGTTCCTTTACAAACTTTGCTGGGACACATAAAAAAATCGCTTATATATAGGAGATTGGGTTTTCAAACAGGTTAGTCATTACGAAAAAGATTAACTTATTGAAATGAAATTTCTTTGGGCACGTAAGGGGAAAATTTTGTACTTAAGTTATTAAAAAGAATACGTTCGCCGTTCAAGTTTGCCCGTCACTTTCACCCGTCACATTTACCCGTCACGTTCTCGCGTCATGAGGTTCGTAGATTGTGTTCAATGTAAAATGTATGTTTATTATATTAAAACCATAAACCTTTGAATACAAATAACAATTCTACCATTATAAACGAAATCATATAATAAATATAACAACAATATAACGAAATTTACTATACTATTTTGTATTTATTTCTGCTATAAAGGAGATTTTATTTTAAACTATCAAACTCTACTATCAAACCCTTTTCTACTCAAACTTCCTTTATCCTCATTATTTTAAACATAAAATAAAACAATAATGATATATTTATTACCTAAAAAAGTTTCAATTTTTACGCCCGTACCAAGCCAGGATCTATTATTATCAAAGTTACAATATCTCCCTTCCATAAAAACAATCTTCAGTATACGTATCCAGTTAGAGTGCATATCACTTCAATACATCAATATACAACATTGATGTGATATCTCGCAGCAAGTAATAGCACTATAATTTCCTTAAGTACACAGAAACATCTCTATGACAACTACATGCTCGTCTAATGCAGGAAACAAACTTGTCTCGCTCCCCGGCGCAAACAATATTGACAAACAATTTCATTAGGCGGGGGGCCGACCGACATATTATGCGCGCTGAAGCAACAGCCGGCCGGGGCCCAGAAGCAAAACAGCATAAATCGTATAGGCAATAACGACCATATAATCCATTCCGCTTTTTCGCGGCGAATCAAGAAAAAAACATTGTAGATACAAATCACCAACCTTTTGTGTTTGCTAGTGATGCGTTTAATGCGAAATATCGATGGTCTTTTTATGTTCTTCTGTCGGAAATTTGATAATTTAATACATGTTAATTGATTGCGATCATCTTATGATTTATCGATCTTAATAAAATAAAATGTTTTCATGATTTATCCAATTAAAAACACATTTTAGTACTGCAATTCCAACGTTCTAGTATTAATCTTAAGATAACTATATTTAGTTAATTATCATAGAAGTAGAATTTGATAAATCTGTTAAGTTTATAAGCAAAATAATCAAGCGAGGCTGAATAGAACAAAATTTTAACTAATTTTCTCAAATCAGCTAAACATGAAGGTATTATAATCATTGTCCAATTAGCCAGTCCGTCTTTCAGTAAAAGGTTATTTCCCACGCTTCTGAAAAATCTATTATTACACCTACATTTAAGATTAGATCTGAAAGCGACGCTAATAATTATATGTCACTATCGGTTTTCCTTCCGTAACATAAATATTATAAAGACTATTGAATACACGTTTACTGAACAAAGTTAAATAAATATCAAAGACCATTTAATTCTCAGTATGGAATTAGACGAGGCAAATCGACCGAAGACGCCGCAACAGTCATGACATCTCTTATTACTGAAAACCTTGACCGAGCTGAGAATTGTCTTACAGTATACATCGATTTAAAAAAGTAACAAGCGTTTGATACCGTATACACCAACATCCATGTGTGTAAGTCAGAATGAATTACAATAAGAGGTGTCTGCATTTGGATTATTCAAGAACTATCTTACTAATCGTACACTGCAAATTAAAATTGATCGAAAAATCAGTACAAATATCAACACTGCATTTGGTGTGTCACAAGGCAGAATGTTTGAGTCTATCTTGTTTCTTATTTATTTAAAACGATTTTTGAACTACAGATAGGCGAGGCACAATTTCTTTCATACTACGACAACAATTGCACAAATTTTTAGAAGTTTGCGAACAAACTATGAATATGTACGTAAATAACACGAAATTGTTTTTGTATAAACTCATTAAGTTCTAACTTATTTAGGATTGACATTCAAAAAACATACGCGTTTCTCTATGACAAAACAAAACTAAACCTAACAAGAACGTCACTTTAAAAATTCACCACAATAATGACTACTACAGATGTCCTATAGTCAAAAGAGTCAAAAAAATACATCTGTGTGTTGCACTTAAGGAACAGTTTTCGTGCATGTATGTATCGAACTAGGATTAGTGACGGATTAGGAATTTGTCTGAACTTTTAGACAATTAAAACGTTCAGCTCCCGAAAATTTTTTTAAAGATTAATATGTCTCCCTATTTCGATTTATATCAGTATATTGCGTTCCTATCTGGGGTGGTGATTTAAAAACATTTTTTTTTATATAATCGGATTAATGTCATTCATTTAGATACATTGTGAAAACTGAAAAGAAAGTATATACATATGTATTACACGTACCAACATTTACACTATTATCTTAAAGTTTGAAAATTAATTATGTAAAAATATGAAATTATCCATTAAATGAAACGTAAAGAATATAGTAATGAACAAAATAATAAATAATGGACCCAACAAAAATAGCTAAAAGCAATCCATTATTCGCGACGTTGAACAACAAACGCCCAGAAAGCAACAGACAGCATAATTTTTATTATGTATTCAGCTATTCTATTACAATTTAGCTCTCCCACGAGTTCTCGCCAACTGCACAGCACGGATATGCATTTGTAATAAAAAAAAGAATAGCGGAGTTGGATACAAGGACATTTTTACGTCCACGACAGATCAGTTATTTGCTATAAACGTGTATACGGACAATGTGTGTAAATTTAAAACGAAAAGTTTTAACTTCATCTTGACTTTTAATTTAATTCTATATTATATTAATAGCTTCAATCAATTCGCATGTTCGCTATTCTTACTTTTCCACAACCACTTTTTTCATCTGCTTAACCTTTTTTTTAATAATGCTGTCTATTATCGGGATGAGCAAGTGACTTGTACATACCCATTTTCAAGTATTTAACTGGTGCATTGAGAATTCCCCCCACAATATTGTATTGTGCAAGGTGTTAATTCGCGGAAATCCATAGTAGACGCTTGCCCGCAACATGCATTAACATGCAGCATGCAACCCACCGCTGACCCTCGAATCTGCCTCTCCACTACGAATCTCTATCCAAAGGATTGAATATTGATTCCAGAGGATTGACAGATGTCGAACACCTAAGTAGGTGTTATTTATTTTTATAATGATCTTAGTCCGCTAATCGTTATATTGTTAATTCTACGTAATTTTCCCCCTACAATGTTCAATACCCTTTTCACCTTCTTTAAATTATACAATCTAAATTTCAATAGCCCATGACTTGGCCGGAGATTTCTGTAAGGCTTTAATTATGTCCGCATCCATATCCATTGTACAGTTTTCACGAGATACTTGTATAAATAAATAGACAAATTGACTAACAGACACAACCTCTAAGACTAATGATGTATGATCTGTTATAAGTTTCTAAAAGTTTCCAAAAATTGATTTTTATTAATATTTTCAATGTACACATTTTCGACTCTCTACAGCTACGTTGTATATAAATTGTCATAAATATTATCTCATAATAGATGTTTTGTATTTAGCAAAGACTTGAATGACTGTACTCAAGAGTTGAAATTAATTGTCTCAAGTAATTATTTAATAGATGACAACCCTAAGCTCGAAGAATTACAGTGACATTTATTGATATACAAAGTATTATGATGTCCATATGACAAAAAAATGTAATCGAAAAATAATAAATCCTTAAGGATTTATTGCGTTTGCCTAAATTTATATCTGTCTCCTCCAATCTCCTACCCGCGGTGGGCTAGCGCGGAGGGTTTAAAAAATTCACGTCTCTCAATTGAATTAAGGTAATCGTAAAATAAGGGCAAGCCCTAATAGTGGGTTGATAAAAACCTAACATAACTTGTGCAAAATAATGTGTAATGTGCAAATACCGCATTTGACGGTATTTGACTTATTTCTTATTTGTAACGTCCAGACGTTAAAAAGGGTTTGCATTGGTTGTAGACAATATCCGTAACTAATATCATAAATTCAAGTTTGTTCTAGAAGATATCAAAAATTATGTGAATTTTTTCTAGAACATCAAACTCTTTAGAATACGATGACCTAATAGAATTCTGTCCAGGTAGAATGAGGACCACAAGAAATACCTGATATGATGGCTGTATGAGAAACGAAAAGAATAAAAAACTGAGTGTGCGTCCGAAGTTGTATTTTCTATATAAATAATGCAAAGCAAGAAATAATTTCGAAAGAGTTTAACATAATATTTTAGCAAACATATTCAATTACTATAAATTACCAATAAAATTATAAATTATATAAAATATACTAAACGATACATTTTAAGAAAAAAAAATGAGAAAATCGCATGCAGAGAACGTAACGCGTTTTCGTTATGTTACGATTTCCACCAGGCAACTTCTACCGCACAAACCGTCTTAAGAGCCTTCTTTCCGAAAACATAATTACACTCTAACACACTGCAGGAATGGTATAATCCATAACGCGAAAATTATGCGTAGTAGCGACAATAGATATAGGCATTGAAATCATCGATCGACTACAACTACAGCTTCCCCCGCCTGATGTTTTTAAACATTTCATCGCGCGCGCCCCATCCCTAGCGCCAGGTAGCACGTAGGTGGCTGAATGTGCAAGGCGGTTGCCAAATTGCCCCCTATTTATTATCTAAGTCATTTCGCATACTCCTGTTTTTTCCTACCCTCCTTTTATTGGATCGCGCGCGCAACGTGAATTCTTATATCGCGCCGAGTTAACTCGCGACATTTTCGTACCTGGCTCACACTGATGTAGCGTCTGAT
This sequence comes from Eumeta japonica, assembly GCA_005406025.1. Taxonomy (NCBI): domain Eukaryota; kingdom Metazoa; phylum Arthropoda; class Insecta; order Lepidoptera; family Psychidae; genus Eumeta; species Eumeta japonica. Next base: position 222,482 of record BGZK01001016.1, read on the forward strand.
CCGAGGGTGTATATTGTTTTTCAAGGTTTCGCAGCCGAATCCGAATCTGTTTCATTTTGCTGTATATAACTCACGTACGTGCAGGAAACGGAACGTAGGATTTCGTTGTTCGCTGGTATGGAAAATACTGACCGACCAAATATAAAAAAATATTTATTATGTTTTTCTCTGAATTAGTTTATTTTAGTTGCTTCCATGGCCTGATGTCATACGGCATCTTAAGCTAAGGGCATGATGTGGATATTCATAAATCGTATAAAAAAAGTGAACCATTCGAGCGATTTACCAGCTGGGATCTAGAATATCTCCTAGTACTAAGTCTAGATAAAATGAAAATTTAATTCTGATATCTCAATTCATGCACAATTCGGTACATATTGCACAAAAAAAATGAAATGTTCAAGAAAATAAGCAATGGTATAAATTTAATACTAGAAACAAAATAAACTTTGTTCACGTTAATCCGATAGACAAATTCACGAATTCGTTCAGAGGACTCTGTGTATTAAACAACATCAATTATGTGTCCAATAATATCCTTGAATCTTCAAGGATATTATTTTTAAGGATTTAAATATTTTAAGTTCATATTGTGTATCTACACAAAATTTACTTTTATGTAAACGTAAAATACTTACTGAAAATTAATAAAGTCTTGCATACATATAAATTTATGTATCGATATATCGAAAAGGCCTATAACGATTACGATGTCAATTTGTACGTTGATAAATGTCTATCCTGAATAAATGCAAATAAATTTAAGGCAGGGGAAAATGTTTCATCGAATTTTACATACAAATTCAAGATCACTTTTCATCATATTTCATTTACATTTAATTATATTATACATGCCATTTTGTTCAACAACTTGTCACCATTTTGTAGGTGGTGACATAATACCATTATTGTAGAAATTTTGGGACTTCTGATCAAAAAACTGCGATAAGCAATTTTGGCAGCCCTCTCTTGATGTTAACCTAATACTACCTATAAAACTCTGAAGTAATCAAAACAGGTGAAAATCTGAGGGTGCAAATTCAGGGTTATATGATGGATGCATTAACACTTAACACCCAAACTCTCCCAATATTTATTGAGTGGTTAAAGCTATGTGTGGTCTGGCGTTATCATGGTTGAAAAACCACATTCTTTCTATTGATTTATTCCGGCCGTGTTTTTTTCTACTTCTTGCTTGCTTGCTTCTCATTAGCTGTTGGCAGTCGCGATCCGAATTGATGGTTTTTCTCGGTGGTAAAATATTATAATGAATAAATACCCTTCACATACACATAGCATCAACTTATTGCGAGTTAATCCGGGTTGCGCTATAGTCTGTGCAACTTACTTGCCTTTTTACCATGATCTTTTTCACATGTTCTTGTCGTATATAATCCAATTTTAATCACTAGTGATCAGTCTTTTCAAAAACGGTTCGGTTTCATTATGTTTCAATAGAGAATCGCAAATGAGTACACGATTCATAAGATTTCTTTCAGTGAGCTCGTGTGGAGCCCAAGTATCCTAGCTTTTTTGTATTACCGGCTTTTTTCAAATGAGTTAAATCTGTTTTGTGCTCAATCCGCAGCTCTTCAGCTATGTCGTAAGAACTAATAGGTCGATTTCGCTCTACTTTTGTATTTCTGTTTATAAACGATAATGGAATTGTTTTTTTTCAAATACATGATAACAAAGTATATCACAGTTCTGCATCTCTTTTAGCTGATGGTACAACTGTGGAATATATAACAACTAAAACCGCTCTTAGTACAAAAATCTTTCAAAATGAACTGGACAAGCAACCAGAGATAAAATTTCAAATGAAGAGGATCTTGAAAAAGTATGAAGAGATATTCTATGGAATAATACACATTCAGTTCCTCTAACTTCTTGGTTTATGCTGGCCTGCAGCATTATCGTTAATTTCACACTTTTCTTCCATTAGCCTCATAAATTGTCAGACAATACGAAGGTATTGAAGTTCTTACCTGAACCTGGACGATCTATCAGAAGGGACAACCCACTTACCGAACTGAGTCACTTGGAACTAAATTAATCACTAATGAATACTAAACGTTTTGTTCAACAGAAAACGCAAAAGAAGTAACCAGACACACTTGCCGAATATGTTGATTTCCGTGCAAATTTGCTTAATGCAAATATTCTAAATGCTTCATTTTTAATTATTATACTTTATCAACTATAAAGCATCACCATTATCACCAACGATTGCACGTTACCGCTTTATTAGATTAGCTCCGTTTGTACCGACGACTCGATTCTCTTATTCTGTTTTCATACTCATTTATATTCTACACTGTTATTCCTCTATTTTTCTTGTTTTATTTTCTGTTATGTCTTTCCCTGTAAGCACTTTACGCGGACTAAGTTCATGGGGCTTAGCCCACGCTGTCCTATCATATGTGTGCCTTTCAACAATAAAGATCTTGTGTCGGTTTCACCAAATAGATCGATAGAATCAATGCTTCTGTTACCTTGAAAGACCCTGTTGTGGCTCGACTACAAGGATCTGGAAATCTTAAGGTCACTCTGAACAGAAAACGGAAACTCATTACATATTTCGATTATTCGGCCGCCAAAGAATCAAAACCGTTTGATGGTTTCGTATGATAAACTTTCCTAAACTATAAAATCAACTGATAAATACTAAATATTTAGAACTCCTTCGTGTAGGGTTCCTTAGATTTTGTATGTATCGTCTGACAATCATATCATATAACAAAAAACATTCGTACGTCGTCTAGACGTGCATCATTACATTGGCCAAATATCCAGATACTTGGCCAATGTAATGATCCACATTAGCCTATATTTCTATGAAATAAATTCAGAAGGCAAAATAAGCTATCTTATGTATATCAATGAAATCATAGACACTCAAGAGCGTGAGATCTAATTTATACAAAGTTTTTTAGCTTATTATGGATTTTATCTCTCTCAGAAAAAGCCTATTCAATACATTCTCCATAAATCATCTCGCAGCATAAAAGAAATATTAGCTTACACAAATTCTGGCACGAATCTGTTTAACGTACTAGCTGAAATGTAAAAGTAATCGATCGTCACATTTTTACTAGCACCAAACAATATTAAAAAAATGAAATGCTTGAACAAATTGTCATTGGAGTGTGGTTTAAAAAATTTTTATACTTTAATACGATTTTATTACTCATTCCAAACGATTTATTTGCATAATTTAATATATTAAAACTATTTATTTATATTTTAAGTCACATGTAATTTATTCAGTTACATATAATTTAATACAATTTCTATATATTAAGCATTTCCAAAAAATTTGTGTAGCGATTTTTTATTATAAACTTTTCTCCATCACCAAATAAACGATATACGACAATGAAAAAAGGTGGTGTTCTTTGTGAAAGAATATATAAATATTTACAGAATAGGCGGAAAAAATAATATTTTCCTAAAATTATAAGCACAAAATCAAAATCTAAAAAAGGTCTAAATAATTTTATTCATGCATTTCATTTTCTAATTTATAATATAATTTTAAGATCTGCCCTTAGGATTTGTAGCATTAGTCCTTGGCCTATTCTGCCCATCGGCAAATCCCTACAGTGACCTTGTTGCGTTATAACAAAGCCTGCATAATAATTATTAACAAAAAGGTTTTAAATATTTTGTGGCTTGCATGCCCAGCAATAGACAAATAAATAACGTTTACATATAAAAGATATGCAAATTGAAATTATGTGGAATTAAGTTAATGTTTTTCGGACAGATCATGTTTTCAGAATAGATTAAGGTCAACAATTTCAATCATTAACAATAACACCCTTAAGGGACTAAAAACCACATCTTTTAATGAACTAAGTATTCAATATTTACAGGAGTGAATTCAGAATTCTACTTTATTTATTCGTTTTTTTTCTGTGAAGAAACAAACTATTGTACTTCAAAGTACTATTATTTTACAACAGAATAAACTTTTATACTTCAAGTAGGCTCCTCGAGTCAAGATTATCACACTAACCGATGACTGTAATTTACATCATTTGAGCATAAATATTAAATTGCAATGTGTGCTTTATTTATTTATTTTTCTTGTTTCTATATTCAATGAAAATGTGAGTGCGAGAGACGACCGGAATATTAACTTAAAGGCCTTTTAATTTCTTTTTATGTCTTTTAAACTCTGAAAGCTAAAAGCCTTCCAGTCTAGAAAAGATAAATTACTATCGCCTATTTGTCCTATCTCAGAATTTGAATCCAGGATGAAGTTCGTAATTTATCTGCTAGCCGCAATTCCAACATGACACTGCAAAGAATATAGAACGTAATCCGCACAGTTTTTGTAGCTTGTCAACAAGGAGACAAAATTTTAAATTTAATACTTACAGTGGGTTGCGGGTTTCACGATTGTAAAAAGTAACCGAGTAAGTACAAAATTGCATTTTCCTAAAAATTATTTATTGCTGTTTTATGTAGTTTTTGGTTTTGAAGTTAGTATTCTGCGTAAGAACTTTTTGACTGTAGCAAATCTTAATATTAGATATCACTGTGAAGTTCACCTTGAAGGCTTAACCGCCGACGAAAACTAGAAAATAATGAAAATTCGGTGGAGCGCTTTACAGAGAATAGTCCATTACC